>WSYH01000543.1:104165-172670 GCA_036426205.1 Ascaphus truei | reverse complement strand
AGCTCCTGCTGGGTTAGCACTTGGCACGGGCATCGTCATTTTCCTCTGTAGCTATCAGCTCAGCTCCTGCTGGTGCCAATCACTGGCACGGCATCGTCATGTTCCCTCCATGTAGTATCACTCAGCTCCTGCTGGGTTAGCACTGCACGGGCCATCGTCATGTTCCTCCCAGTGTAGCTATCAGCTCAGCTCCTGCTGGGCTTGCACTGGCAACGTGCATCGTCCAATGGTTCCCCCCAGTGTAGCTATCCAGCCTCATGCTCCTGGCTGGGTTAGCACTGGCACGTGGCATCGTCATGCTTCCCCCGTGTAGCATGCCAGCTCAGCTCCTGCTGGGTTAAGCACTGGCACGGGCATCGTCATGTTCCCTCCGTGTAGGCTATCCACTCACTCCTGCTGGTAGCAACTGGCACGGCTCGTCCATGTTCCCCCAGTGTGCTATCAGCTCAGCCCTGCTGGGTTAAGCACTGGCACGGCCTTCTCAATGTTTCCTCCAGTTTAGCTATCATCTCAGCTCCCTGGGCTTAGGCACTGGCACGGCATCGTCCATGTTCCCTCACCGTGTACTATCACTCATCGCCTGTAGCATTGCGGCCCTCGTCATTTTTAGATGGTCCATCTAGTGCTGGGTAACGGCAGCATCGTCATGTTCCCCGACCCCATGTAGCAACAGCTCAGCGTCCTGCGGGGCAATGCACTGGCACGGGCATCGTCATGTTCCCACCAGTGTAGCTATCAGCTGCAGCTCCTGCTGGGTTAGCACGTGGCAACGGCGATCGTCATGATGTCCCCCATTGGTAGCTAGCTTCAGCGCCACTCCTGCGTGGTAGCACTGGCAACGGGCTCTCATTTTCCCCCGCAGTGTAGGCTATCAGCTCAGTCTCCTCTGCGGGGTTAGCCCTTGGCACGGAGCATCGTCATGTTCCCCCGTGTAGCTATCAGCTCACGCCCTCCTGCTGGGTTTCGCATGCGCGCTGGCATCGTCAATGTTCCCACCAGTGTAACTAAGCTCAGCTCAGCTCCTGCTGTGTTAGCCTGGCACGGGCATCGTCCCAGTTCCCCCAGTTAGCTATCAGCTCAGCTCCTGCGGTTAGGCCTGGCACGGGCATCGTCATGTTCCCTCCATAGTGTAGCTATCAGCCTCACTACCTGCTGTTGGTAGGCATGGCAATCGGCATCGCTTCAGGTTCCGCTCCCAGTGTACTATCAGCTCGAGCCCTGCTGGTTTACACTGCAACGGGACAATCGTTCATTTCCCCCCAGTGTAGCGATCAGCTCAGCTCCCTGCTGGTTATCACTGGCACGGCAATCGTCATGTCCCCCATGTAGCTATCAGCCAGCATCCTTGTTACACGGCCAAGGTCGCATGGTCTCATGGCTCCCTGCCGGTGTAGCACTGGCACGGCATCGTCATGTTCCTCCAGTGTATGCATCAGCACCGCTCACCCTGCTGGTAATACACGGCACGGCATCGTCATGTTCCGCCCTCCATTGTAAGCTACTAGCTCACCCTGGCTGGTTAGCGCACTGGCACGGCATCGTCATGTTCCCACTCAGTGTAGCTCAGCTCAGCTCCCCTGGGTTGCACTGGCACGGGCAATCGTCATGTTCCCTCCAGTGCTAACCTATCAGCTCAGCTCTGCTGGGTTAGCACGGCACAGGCATCGTCATGTTCCCCAGTGTAGGTCTATCAGCTCACTTCCTGCTGGTTAGCAGCCGGCACGGGCATCGTCATGTTCCCCCCAGTCGTATCTATCATCTCAGCTCCCTGCGGGTTACACTGGCACGGGCATCGTCATGTTCCCCAGTGTAAGCCACGTTCAGCTCCAGTTCCTGCTGGGGTTAGCAACTGGCACTGGTCATCGTCATGTTCCTTCCTCGCATGTAAGCTATCAGCTCACTCCCCTGCTGGTTTAGCACTGGCACGGCGGGCATCGGTGTCCCCCAGTGTAGGCTATCAGCTCAGCTCCTGCTGTGTTAGCACTGGCCCCCCCAAAAACGGGCTCTTCATGTTCCCCCAGGTAGCTAATCCAGCTCAGCCCTGCTGGTTAGCACTGGCACGGGCTCGTCATGTTTCCCTTCCCCAGTGTAGCTATCAGCTCAGCCCGCCTGGGTTTAGCACTGGGCACGTGGCTCGTCATGTTCCTCCCAGTTTAGCTATCAGCTGCACTTCCTGCTGGTTAGCACTGGCACGGGCCATCGTCATGTCCCCCAGTGTAGCTATCATAGCTCAAGCTCCTTCTGGTTAGCCACTGCCACGGGCATCGTCATTGTTCCCCCAGTGTAGCATATCAGCTCAGCTCCTGCTGGGTAGCACTGGCCAGGGCATCGTCATGTTTCCCCCACTGTTACTATCAGCTTCAGCCTGCTGGTTGCACTGGCACGGTCATCGCATGTTCCCCCAGTGTACTATCACTCATCCCTGCTGGGTTAGCACTGGCACGGGTCATCGTCATGTTCCCCCAGTGTAGTTATCTCTCAGCTCCTGCTGGGGTACATCTGGCACGGCATCGTCATGTTCCCCCAGTGTAGCTATCAGCTCAGCTCCTGCTGGGTTACGCCTGCAACGGGCATCGTCCTGTTCCTCCACCAGTGTAGCTATCAGCTCAGCTCCTGCTGGGTTAGCACATGGCACGGCATCATTCATGTTCCCCATGTGTAGCTATCAGCTCGCTCCTGCTGGTTTAGCACTGGGCACTGGCATTCGTCATGTTCCTCCAGTGTCGCTTCAGCTCACTCTGCTGGGTTAGCACTGGCACGGGCATCTCATGTTCCCCCAGTGTAACTATCAGCTCAGCTCCTGCTGGTTAGCACCTGGCACGGGCATCGTCATGTTCTCCAGTGTAGCTATCAGCTCAGCTCCTGCTGGGTTAGCACTGGCAACGGCATCGTCATGTTCCTCCAGTGTAGCTATCAGCCAGTCTCTGCGGGTTACACTGGCAAGGGCATCGTCATATTTCCTCCAGTGTAGCTATCAGCATCAGCCTCCTGCTGGGTTAGCACTGGCACGGGCATCGTCATGTTCCTCCAGTGTAGCTATCAGCTCACTCCTGCGTGGTTAGCACTGGCACGGGCATCGTCATGTTCCCCCCTGTAGCTATCAGCTCAGCTCTGCTGGGTTAGCACTGGCACGGGCATCGTCATGTTCCCCCATTGTAGCTAATCATCTCAGCGCCTGCTGGTTGCACTGGCACGGGCATCGTCATGTTCCCAGTGTATCTATCAGCTCAGCTCCTGCTGGGTTGCACTGGCACGGGCATCGTCATGTTCCCCCGTGTAGCTTATCAGCTCAGCCCTGCTGGGTTAGCACTGGCACGGCGCTCGTCATGTTCCTCCACGTGTAGCTATCAGCTCAGCTCCTGCTGGGTTAGCACTGGCACGGGCATCTGTCATGTTCCTCCAGTGTAGCTATCAGCTCAGTCCGCTTCTGGTTAGCACTGGCACGGGCAACTGCATTTTCCCCAGTGTAGCTATCAGCTCACCTGCTGGGTTAGCACTGGCACGGGCATCGTCATGTTCCTCCAGTGTAGCTATCAGCTCAGAGCTCAGCCTTCTGGGTTAGCACTGGCACGGGATCGTCATGTTCTCCCACCAGTGTAGCTATCAGCTCAGCCCTGCTGGTTAGCACTGGCACGGGTCATCGTCATGTTCCTCCAGTGTAGCTATCAGCTCAGCTCCTGCTGGTTAGCACTGGCACGGGCATCGTCATGTTCCCCCAGTGTAGCTATCAGCTCAGCTCCTGCGGGTTAGCACTGGCACGGGCATCGTCATGTTCCCCCAGTGTAGCTATCAGCTCAGCTCCTGCTGGGTTAGCACTGGCACGGGCATCGTCATGTTCCTCCAGTGTAGCTATCAGCTCAGCTCCTGCTGGGTTTAGCACTGGCACGGGCATCGTCATGTTCCCCCAGTGTAGCTATCAGCTCAGCTCCTGCTGGGTTAGCACTGGGGGCACGGCATCGTCATGTTCCCCCAGTGTAGCTATCAGCTCAGCTCCTGCTGGGTTAGCACTGGCACGGGCAGTTCATTTTCCTCCGTGTGTGCTATCAGCTCAGCTCCTGCTGGGTTAGCACTGGCAGGGCAGCGTCATGTTCCCCCCAGTGTAGCTATCAAGCTCAGCTCCTGCTGGGTTAGCCACTGGCACGGGCATCGTCAGTTCCCCAGTGTAGCTATCAGCTCGCCCTGCTGGGTTCAGCACTGGCAGGCCATCGCCTTTCCTCGATTCTCCCCAGTTTGCTATCAGCTCAGCTCCTGCGGGTTAGCACTGGCGGCAGGGCATCGTCATGTTCCCTCTGTAGCTATCAGCTCATCTCCTGCTGGGTTAGCACTGGCACGGGCCATCGTCATCGTTCCCCCAGTGTAGCTATCATTCTCAGCTCCTGCTGGGTTCGCACTGGCAACCGGCATCTCAATTTCCTCCGTGTAAGCTATCAGCTCATTGCTCCTGCTGGGTTACACTGGCACGTGGCATCTCATGTCTTCCCCAGTGTAGTCTATCAGCTCAGCCCCTGCTGGGTTAGCACTGGCACCGGCATCGCTCATGTTCCCACCATGTAGCGTGTCAGCTCAGCTCCTGGTGGTTAGACTGGAACGGCATCGTTCATTCCCCAGTGGTAACTATCAGCTCGCTTCCTGCTGGGTTAGCATGGCAGGGGCATTCATGTTTCCCCAGTGTAGCTCATCAGCTCAGCCATCTGCTGGGTTTTAGCAGCTGGCAGGCATCTCACTTCCCCCAGTGTAGCTATCCAGCTACAGCTCCCTGCTGGTTAGGCACTGGCACTGGCGATGTCTGGTTCCTTCCGTGTAGCCTATCACTCAGGCTCCTGGCTGGTCTAGCAACATGGCACGGGCTCGTCAGTTTCCCCCAGTGTAGCTATCAGCTCAGCTCCTGCTGGGTACGCACGGCACGGGCAATCGTCATGTCCCCCAGTGTACTATCAGCTCAGCTCCTGCTGGGTTGCACTGGCACGGGCATCGTCATGTCCCAGTGTAGCTTCAGCTCAGCTCCTCTGGGTATCACTGGCACGGCATCGTCTGTTCCTCACGTGTAGCTATCAGCTCAGCTCCTGCTGGGTTAGCACTGGCACGGGCATCGTCATGTTCCTCCAGTGTAGCTTCTTACCTCGCCCTGCTGGTGTAGCAACTGGCACTGGGCACGTTCATGTTTCCCCCGTGTAGCTATCAGCTCAGCTCCTGCTGGTTTAAGCAACCTGCACTGGGCATCGTCATTTCCCCCCAGTGTTCTATCACGCAGCTCCTGCTGGTTAGCAGTCCTGGCACGTGCCTCTTCATCGTTCCCTCCAGTGAGCATCAGCTCACTTCCTGCCTGGTTCAGCACTGGCACGGGCATCGTCGCATGCCCTCCCCCATGTACTATCGCCTTTCATCCCTGCTGGGTTACTACTGGCACGGAGCATCGTCATGTTCCCCCAGTGTAGCTTATCAGCTCATCCCTAGCTGGGTAGCACTGGCACGGGCATCGTGTCATGGTTCCTCACGTGTAGCGCTCATCAGGCTCCCGCTGGTGTTAGCACTGAGCACGGGCATCTCATTTTCTCCTCCAGTGTAGCTATCAAGCTCATCCCCCTGCTGGGTTAGCATGGCACGGGCATCGTCATGGTTCCTCCTATGTACTATCACTCAGCTTCCTGCTGGGTTTAGCACTGGCCCGGCATCGTCATGTTCCTCCAGTGTGCTATCAGCTCCTCCGCTTGTACACTGGCCGGGCATCGTCATGTTCCCCAGTGTAGCTACAACTCAGCTCCTGTCTGGTTAGCTACTGGCCGGCAATCGTCATGTCCTCCATGTCGCTTATCAGCTCAGCTCTGCGGGTATAGCACTGGCACGGGCATCGTCAATGTATCCCCCACCGTGTAGCTATCAGCTCAGCTCCTGCTTGGGTTAGCACTGGCACGGGCGCATCCGTCATGTTCCGCCCCGTGTAGCTATCTAGCTCACCTTCCGTTCTGGTTAGCACTGGCACGGCATCTTCTTGTTCCCCAGGTGAGCTATCAGCTCATCTCTGCTGGTTAGCACTGGCACGGGCATCGTCATGTTTCCCGCCCCCTCGTGTAGCTATCAGCTCAGCTTCCTGCGGGTTAGGCACTGGCACGGCATCCCTGTTCCTCCAGTGTAGCTATCAGCTCGCTCCTGCTGGGTTAGCAACTGGCACGGCATCGTCATGTTCCCCCAGTGTAGCTATCAGCTCACGCCTGCTGGGTAGCACTGGCACGTGGCATCGGTCATGTTCCCCCAGTGAGCTATCAGCTCATCTCCTGCTGTGGTTAGCACTGGCACGGGCCATCGTCATGTTCCTCCGTGTAGCTATCATCTTCACCCTCTGCTGGGTTTAGCACTGGCACGTGGCATCGTCCCCCCATGTTCCCCGTTATCTATCAGCATCACTCCACTGGCTGGGTTATCACTGGCACGGGCATCGTCATGTTCCCCAGTTTAGCTATCAGCCTCCTCCTGCTGGTTAGCACTGCACAGGCATCGTCATTGTTCCTCCCTTGTAGCTCTCAGCTCCAGTCTCCTGCTGGTTAGCACCTGGCCCGGGCACGATCCTGTTCCTCCATGTACTATCAACTCAGCTCCTCGGTTAGCCTTGGCACGGCAATCGTCATGTTTCCCCAGTTATAGCTTCAGCTCACTCCTGCGGGTTAGCACTGTCACGTGCATCGTCATGTTCCCTCCAGTGTGCTTCAGCTGCAGCTCCTGCTGGGTTTAGTCACTGCACGGGCAGATCGTCATTTTCCTCCCAGTGTATCTAATCAGCTCATCCTGCTGGTGTTAATGCACTGGCCACGGCATCGGCATGTTCCTGCCAGTGTAGAACTATCAGCTCGACCCTGGCTGGGTATCACTGGCACGGGCATCGTCATGTTCCTACCAGTGGAGCTATCAGCTCAACTCCCTGCTGGTTATCACTGCACGGGCATCGTCATGTTCTCCTACCAGTGTAGCATCAGCTCAGCTCTGCTGGTTAGCACTGGCACCGGGCATCTCCATGTCCCCCAGTGTATAGCTATCGCTCAGCTCCTGCTGGGTAGCACTGGCACGTGCATCTTCATGGTTCCTCCCGTGTAGCGTATCAGCTCAGCTCTTCTGGTTATCACTGGCACGGGCATCGTCATGTGTTTCCCCAGTGTAAGGCTATCATGCTTCATCTCCTTTGTGAGCACTGGCACGGGCATCGTTCATGTTCCTCCCGTTACTATCATGCTCAGCTCCTCTGGGTTTTAGGCACTCGGCACGGGCATCGTCAATGTCCCCCATGTAGCTATCGCTCAGCTCCTGCTGGGTTAGCACTGGCAAACGGTCATCGTCAATGTTCCTCCATGGTAGTTATCGCTCAGCCTGCTGGGTTTAGCCCTGGCACGCGGCATCGCCATGTTTCCCCCAGTGTAGCTAATCAGCGCAGCTCCCTGCTGGGTTAGCACTGGCAACTAGGCATCGTCATGTTCCCCGTGTAGCTAGCGCTCAGTCTCCTGCTGGGTTGCACTGCACGCGGCATCGTCATGTTCGCCTCCAGTTAGCTATCAGCTCAGCTCTTTTCGCTGGGTTAGCCCATGGCACGGGCCATCGTCAATTTTCCCCCAGTGTAGCTATCAGCTCGCTCCCTGCTGGGTTAGCACTGGCACGGGCATCGCTGTTCCCCTTTCCCCCAGTTTTAGCTATCACTCAGCCCTGCTGGTTTAGCCCTGGCAGCACGGGCATCGTCATGTTCCCCCATGTAGCTATCAGCTCAGCTCCTGCTGGGTTACGCACCAGTGCACGGGCATCGTCTTTCCCTCCATGTAGCTATCGCTCCAGCTCCTGCTGTTGTTAGCACTGCACGGGCATCGTCAGATTTTCCTCCCATTGGTAGCTATCAGCTCCATCTCCTCTTGGGTAGCACTGCACTGTCATCTGTCCTGCTTCCCCCAGT
Organism: Ascaphus truei; assembly: GCA_036426205.1. Lineage (NCBI taxonomy): Eukaryota > Metazoa > Chordata > Amphibia > Anura > Ascaphidae > Ascaphus > Ascaphus truei. Next base: position 164,743 of record WSYH01000543.1, on the reverse strand, counting down.
GTAGCTATCGCCAGCTAATCCCGCTGGGTTTAGCACTGGCACCAGGTGCATCGTCATGTTTCCCCCAGTGTAGCTATCAGCCCTCAGTCTCCTGCTGGGTTTAGCACTGCACGGCATCGTCATGTTCCCCCAGTGTAAGCTATCACCTCAGCTCCTCTTGGGTTACACTGGCACGTCGGCATCGTCAATGTTCCCCCAGTGTAGCTATAGCTATCGCTCCTGCTGGGTTAGCACTGGCAAGTCGGGCATCGTCAAGTCCTCCAGTGTGCTAATCAGCTCAGCCCTGCGGGGTTAGCACTGGCACTCGGCCAACGTCATGTTTCCCCAGTGTCAGCTATCAGCTCGCTCCTGGTTGCTCGGGATGTATTCTGTTGCATCATCTCACGCTCGCTGGAGCATGGCAGTCGTCATTTCCTCCATGTACTATCAGCTCAGCCCTGCTGGGTTAACACTTCGCACGGGGCATCGCATTTTTCCTCCTCCATGTAGCTATCAGCTCATCTCCTGCTGGGTTGCACTGGCACGGGCATCGTCATGTTCCCCCAGTGTAGCTATCAGCCTCAGCTCCCTGGGGTTAGCACTGGCAACGGGCATCGTCATTTCCCCGTGTAGCTTCAGCCATCTCCTTCCTTGGTTGCACTGGCACGGGCTCGTCCATGTTCCTCCCAGTGTAGCTATCAGCTCAGCTCCCTGTGGTGGTAGCACTGGCCACGCGGGCATCGTTCATGTTCCTCCAGTGTAGCTATCAGCTCAGCTCCTGCTGGGTTATGCACTTGGCCCGGGCCATCGTTCATGTTTCCCCATGTAGCTATCAGTCTGCTCCTGCGGTTAGCACTGGCACGGCATCGTCATGTTCCCCGCAGTTGAGTCTATCAGCTCAGCTCCTGCTGGGTTAGCACTGGCACGTGCATCGTCATGTTCCCCCGTCCGCTGTGAGCTAATCAGCTCAGCCTCCTGCGGGTTAGCACTGCATCGTGGCGACGTCAATGTTCCTCCCCCAGTGGTAGCTATCAGCTCAGCTCTGCTTGGGTTAGCACTGGCACGGGCTCGTCATGTTCCCCCCATGTGATACTATCAGCTCCCCTAGCTGTTGCACTGGTGGGCTGCGTCGTTTTCGTATCAGCACGCTGCTGTAACCTGGCACGGGCATCGTTCTGTTCCCCCAGTGTAGCTATCAGCTCAGCCCTGCTGGGTTAGCACTGGCACGGGCATCGTCATGTTCCCCCAGTGTAGCTATCAGCTCACCCCTGCGGGTTATCACTGGCACGGTCCATCGCATGTTCCCAGTGTAGCTATCACTCAGCTCCTGCTGGGTTAGCACATGGCAACGGCGCATGCGTGCATGTTCCCCAGTAGTCATCGCTCAGCTCCTGCTTGGTTAGCACTGGCACGGGCTCGTCATTTTCCTACCAGTGTATGCTATCAGCTCAGCTCCTGCTGGGTTATGCACTGGCACGGGCATCGTCATGTTCCTCCAGTGTAGCTAATCAGCCTCACTCTGCTGGGTTAGCACTGGCAACGGGCATCTGTCATGTTCCCCCCAGTGGTAGCATCAGCCTGCAGCTCCCTGGTGTTATGCATGAGCACGGCATCTCATGTTCCTCCAGTGTATCTATCAGCTCAGCTCCGCTGGTTAGCACTGTGCACGGCATCTTTCATGTTTCCCCCCAGTGTAGCTATTGCTCAGCTCCTCTGCGTGTTAGGCACTGGCACGGGCATCGTGCATGTTCCCTCCAGTGTATGCTATACCACGCTCCTGCTGGGTAAGCACTGGCACGGGCAATCGTCCATGTTTCCCCCGTGAGAGCATCAGCTCAGGCTTCTGCTGTTATCACTGGCACGGTCACGTCATGTTCCTCCGTGTATGCTAATCAGTCCAGCTCCGCTGGGTTAGCATGGCACGGGCACTCGTCATGGTTTCCTCCAGTGTAGCTATCAGCATCAGCTCCTCTGGGTTAGCACTGGCACGGGCATCGTCATGTTCCCCAGTGTTGCCTATCAGCTCAGCTCCCTGCGGGTTAGCACTGGCCGGGCATCGTCATGTTCCCTCAGTTGGTACTATGACTATCAGCTCACTCCTCTTGTTTAGCACTGCACTGGCAACAGTGCATCGTCATGTTCCTCCCCAGTGTAGCTATCAAGCTCAGCTCCTTCTTGTTACGCACTGGCACGGGCATCGCTGTCCCATCCCCAGTTGTACTTAGCTCAGCTCCGCTCCTGCTGGGTTCAGCACTGGCAACGGTGCATGCGTCCAAAAATTTTTCCCGCCACGTGTAGCTTCCAGCTCAGCTCCTGCTGGGTAGCACTGGCACGGGCATCGTCCTGTTGCCCCCAGTGTAGCTATCAGCTCAGCCTCTGCGGGTTACACTCAACGGGCATCGTCATGTTCCCCCAGTGTAGCTTATCAAGCTCACTCCGCTGGGTTAATCACTGGCAGGGGGGCTAGGGCATCGTCATGTTCCCCAGTGTATACTTCCAGCTCAGCTCCTGCTGGGTTTAGCACTTGGCACGGGTCATCTTCATGTATCCTCACGTGTACTATCAGCTCAGCTCCTGCTGGTTAGATACTGGCACGTTGCTCGTCATCAATGTTCCCCCATGTAAGCTATCAGCTCAAGCCTCCTGCTGGGTTAGCACTGGCAAACGGGCATCTGTCATGTTCCCCCAGGTAGCTAATCAGCTCAGCTCCTGCTGGGTTAGCACCTGGGCACTTGGCATCGATCACTGTTCCCCCAGTGTCAGCTCTCAGCTCAGCTCTGCTGGTTAGCACTGTCCGGCAATCGTCATAAGTTCCTCCAGTAGCTATCGCTCAGCTCCCTGCTGGTTAGCACTGGCACGGGCATCGCCATGTTCCTCCAGTGTAGCTTTATCAGCTAGCTCCTCTTGGGGTTAGCACTGTCACGGGCATCGTCATGTCCTCCGATGTAGCTATCAGCTTCAGCTCCTGCTGGGTTAGCACTGGCACGGGCACTCGTTCAATGTTTTCCCCAAACCAGCCATTTAGCTATTCCAGCCTCACCTCCTGACTCACAGAGTCACCCACCGCCTTCCTTCTCCCATGTCAACCGTCATGGCAACTGGCATCGTCATTTTCCCCCCCAGGTAGCTATCACTCAGCTCTGCTGGGTTACACTGGCACCGGTCACGTCATGTTCCCATGTGCTATCATCTCAAGCTCCTGCTGGGTTAGCACTGGCACGGTGCATCGTCATGTTCCTCCAGTGTGTCTATCAGCTCCTGCTGGGTTAGCACTCGCACTGGCATCTGCAATGTTCCCTCCAGTGTACTATCCTAGTCTCAGCTCCTGCTGTGGTTAGCACTGGCACGGGGCATCGTCTGTTCCCCCAGTGTAGCTATCATCCTCCTCTGGGTTTAGCACTGGCACGCGGCATCGTCCATGTTTCCCCCATTGTAAGCTATCAGCTCAGCCTGCTGCGGTTAGCAACTGGCACAGGGCACGTCTGTTCCCCCAGTGGTGCTATCAGCTCTCCTGCTGGGTTTAGCACTGGCACTGGCATCGTTCATGTTCCCACCCAGTGTAGCTATCACAGCTCATCTGCTCTGCTGGGGTTAGCACTGGCAACGGGCATCTTCATGTTCCCCCATTAGCTATCAGCTCAGCCCTGCTGGTTAGCACTGCACTGGGCATCTGTCAATGTTCCTCCAGTGGTAAGCTATCAGCTCACCCCTGCTGGGTTAGCACTGGCACGGCATCGTCATGTTCTCCCTCCCATTGTAGCTATCAGGCTCAGCTCCTGCTGGGTTAGCACTGGTCACGGGCATCGTCATGTTTCCCCCAGTGTAGTCTATCACTCAGCTGCTGCTGTTGGTAGGTCCTGGCACGGTCATCGTCAATGTTCCCGCCCCCAGTGTAGCTATCAGCTCATCTCCTGCTGCTGGGTGTAGACTCACGGCCATACTTGCATTTTCCTCCAGTGTAGCTATCAGCTTCACCCTGACTGGCGTTACGCACTGGCAACGGGCATCGTCATGTCCTCCGTTTAGCTATCGAGCTCAGTCCTGCTTGTTACGCACGCCTGCACGGGCATCGTCATGTTCCTCCAGTGTATGCTATCACAATCGCCACCCTGCGGGTAGCACTGCCACGTGCATCTTCATGTTCCCCCAGGGGTAGCTTCAGCTCTCTCCTGCTGGGTTACGCACCTGGCACGGGCATCGTACATAGTCTCCCCCATTGTAGCTATCAGCTCAGCTCCTGCTGGGTACGCACTGGCACGTAAGCATCGTCATTTTCCCCCAGTTGGTACTACAGCTCAGATCCCTGGCTTGGGTTAGCACGGCAACGGGCATCTTCATGTCCCCAGTTAGCTATCAGCTCAAGCCTCCTGCTGGGTTAGCACTGGCATGGGCCAATCGTCATGTTCCCCCAGTGTTACTATACTCACGCTCCTGCTGGGTTAGCACTGCAACGTCATCGTCATGTTCCTCCAGTCAAGCTATCAGCCTCAGCTCCTGCTTGGGTTCACTCAGCATCGTCGTTCCCGTGGCATCACCGTGGTCACGGCAGCTCGTCATTTCCCCCGTTGTACTATCATCTCAGCTCCTTCTGGTTTTCACTGGCCACGGGCATCGTCATGTTCCTCCAGTGTATCTATCGCTACTCCTGCTGGGTTTTTAGCACTTGGCAACGGGCATCGTCATTGTTCCTCCCAGTGTGCTATCAGCTCAAGCCCCTGCTGTTAGGCACTGGCAACGGTCATCGTCATGTTCCCCCAGTGTAGGCTTGTCACGGGAGACCAGGCCCAATACACATTTATATTTAAGGGATCAGTCACAAGGCAAAACAGGCAGTAAAATAAATTGCGGTTTATTCGGACAAGACCTCGGAAACACACAGAAATACAAGAAACAGAGAATATACACACTTACGGGGGTCTGGGGAAGAGATCTACCCTTTCCTAGTTGCAAGGCGCCTGTTAAGGAAAGGCTTACCTTGATAGGACCTTGGGCTCCTGGACCGAAATCCAGCCTGCTGGCTAGGCCTCCCCATGCTTCCAGGTGTGAATAGCTCTTTCACAGAAGCATCAGAAGGGAGAGGCCTGCCAGAGGCTGCTTGTCTTCAGACCTCCACCAGGAACAAGAGAGAGAGAGATGCTTTTACAGCACGCTCTTATATAGGCTGAAATCCTATCTAAATCATTGAGGAGAGTAATAGCCAATTAAAGCAGGGATTGAAATTACACATTCACTCATAGGAGGGATAAATTCAAAACTTGCCAATAGAAACCTTGCTTATCAGTTCTGACATCCAGAGCCGTTTTATACCTGGCTCCGCTGTGTCTACTTAGAACAAAGACATCTTAATCAACATCCTGCTCACCAAATGGTTTCCCCCCTCTGCCATTCCTCTCCTCTTTGAACTATGGAATCTATGCAAACTAGCCAGCATATTAACCATATGCCTGTGCTTTCTGTATAGAACCTTATAGTAAACATTAAAACACAATATAAAGTACACTTCCTTACAGAATATACTCTGGGGAACCTTATACTTATAAGGGAAATAAATTGGGGAGATTTGGGCTTTGAATCCCTATCTGAACTGGGGCATGGAAATGCTAATCCACATGTAATTCACATGCTAATTCACACTGCCTTTTGTCACCAACCTGGGTTTAAATCACAGGACAAACACAATGCATTGGAGTTTTAAAACACAGAGAACCAACATTTGGACACAAGAGCTGACACTCTCAGCCCATACCATATGGTTTCAGGGGCAGCCAGCCGGGCTCCCCCTTTATTAAGGAAGGCCGACACAGCCTATCGTCACAAGAAGAGCTGAGAAAACCTAGACAGAGAGAGGGCGCGCCATCCAAGGCACATCGTGGGCGGTTGGCGAATGAGTATACTCATTATATGCTTTTATTTATCCTGTGTTTGTGAGTTCGCATTTGTTGGTTTTATTCATTTTTATTAAATTGTATTTTTTCATGCTGCACTAGGATCGGGCGCTTTCTTTTCTTGTTGTTCACAGATTTCTGGGAGTTCGTTGGTCCTTGATGAGAGCAGCCAGATCCTAGCATGGACCCTTGGTTTGGTTGATATATTTTTATATTTTTCATATTTTTTCATTTTTATTTTTATTTTTATTTTTATTTTTGACACACTTAGTGTCATTTTTTTCGTATTTTTCCATTCATCATTATTTAGTATCATCCAGGAGGGATTCATTAGTGCAGTAGTCATAACCACCAACACATGCTATTTTTTTATATTTGTATTGTTCACTGGCATATATTTGTGTTCACAGCAGCTTTTTAAACATTGGCACTCAGCATTTTATTATAACATATTGCATGTATTTTTATTAGTGTGAGTCAATCATCCATATTATTGTTGCATTCACCCTTGCCATTCACCTTTGCTATATCCACTTAATACAATCAATTGGTAATCAGTCTGAGTTTACACCTGAGGAGCGCAGTCTATTCTTTGTTTGATATATATATATATATATATATATATATATATATTTATATACTGTGTATATACAGTACTGTATATATATATACTGCATTACAATTCATGAATTTATGCCATCTGGTGGACACGCGAAGCATTGCAGCCTATTAAATCCTGATCATTATCATTTAACAGATCAGGCCCCCGTCAGCCAGGCATGAACCGTGGCTGGGAAGGCAAACGCAACGCGGCTTGTCAGAGGTGAGGAGCGGCGCATTCTAGGTATCTGCCAGGTACAAACTGGGCATTTGCTCGAATAAAGTGTGTCGCAGCAGTATATATAATAATATCAATTTTTCCTCCTTTATCTTCTTCCTCATTCTGTGTACATTGAGAGAGGGGAGGTTTTATGTACATCAGGACAGCAGTTTAGATACACTTAACTGTACAAACAGTTCACAAACTGTACACATGTTTCTCCCCCAGTCCATCCTTTTTTTCTGAAAAGACAAGAAAACAAAAAATTAGTGCAGTTATGTGCTTACTGTACAGTATTATGACATTGTGTGCTGTATAGTACTGTCAAACTAGTCTATACTGGAACTACTGTATACTGTAACTTCTGTTAAATACTTTGCAACCAGATGGCTAGTGCTGCTCTCTCAGGAAAGAAAAAAAATGTGCAGTTAGGTGCATATTATGGCATTGTGCACTGTATAGATACTCCATATTGGACTACAGTATGCAGTTAGTACTGTCAAACTAGTCTATACTGGTTGACAGTAAGATTCAGTTGGCACAATAAGCAGAGGTAAGCTACAGTTGGCACAATAAGCAGGTCCTGTACAGCTGCAAGATATCCATGTATATACTGTGACTACTGTTAAATGCTTTGTAACCTGATGGCTAGTGCTGCTCTCTCAGGAAAGAAAAAAATTGTGCAGTTAGGTGCATATTATGGCATTGTGCACTGTATAGCTGCTCCATATTGGACTACAGTATGCAGTTAGTACAGTCAAACTAGTCTATACTGGAAATACTAGTCTATACTGTGACTACTGTTAAATACTTTGTAACCTGATGACTTGTGCTGCTCTCTCAGGAAAGAAAAAATCTGTGCCATACTTACCTGTATCATACTGTACATACAATACTACAGTACAGTACTATACCATACTACCTTCCTGATGCTTACCCATTACGCGCGATCACAATGGGCAACACAGTCGCAATATGGTCAATATATTTATTGCATCATTACAGAGTGAGTACATCGTTCCAAAAACTCATTATGCCTTGCGCCAACTCATCCTTTTTTGGAGGGTTTCACAACTTTTCGGATATGGTCCTTCAGCTGATGCCAGACCATTTCGATCGGATTGAAGTCTGGCGATCTGTCATTGGAGGGGGGAAAAAAGGACAATTAGTTAAAGAGATACAGTACACGGTAAAAACAGTAGGAAAAAATGAGACACGGTTAACGCACTTACTCCGCTGGCGTCTACACCCAGTTGATACCGCGCTCAAGAATATGCGCTGTTGACGCGGTGTGCTTCGGATCGTTGTCCTGGTAGAAACGGTGACCATCTGGGAACTCACGTGTGATGTATTCCACAATATCAGGCACAATTTGCTCTTGGAAAAAAGCTTTATTCATGATTCCTATAACAAGAAAAGAAAAGAGCTCAAAAAACTGCACACTAGTACAGTACAGTACAGTGCGTAAGGCAAAAGCGTATGACTTATTTTACCTTCAAAGATGACAATGCATCCTGGTCCACGCCTAGAGATTGCACCCCACACATGCATCTTCACTGGGTGTTTTGGACGCGGCTTCATAGATATGCGACCTTTTTTGTGGAATGCAAAGGTGGCAAATCTCTCCAGCGATACAGTAGACTCGTCAGTGAAGATGCAATCCTGGAAAGTTTTTCCACTGTCGATCCATGCCTGGGCCTGGACCACTCTCTTAATCTTGTTAACGTCCCTTATCATAGGGTACGCTCTATAATGACAAGGAATAATTTTATAGATACAGTACAGTTTCTTAAACAACACTTTTACCTCCTATACTGTCCAGTACTAACCTCACACGTCCATATTTCCATCCAATTCTGCGTCTCATCTTCTTTATGCTGGTCTCGGATACAGTGAGATTGTGATTTTGCTGCAGAGTGTATTTGACCCTTAAGGCACTCTTCTCATCATTCTCTTCACTTATTTTGTCGACCAGAAGAGTTGTCTCCCTACTGTGTACAGAAAAACAACAATCCAGTAAGTTACAGTGCAGTAGGCCACAAGTACAGCACATCATTTACAGTAAAAATAGTATAAAATTAGATACATCTATACTATAGAGTTCTATTAATACGTAGCAATATAAACAATAATAGATATACTGTATTATATAGTTATATAGTATTATATAGTTATAGTTATATAAATAAAAAAAGTTATATAAATATACCGAAATAACTATAAAATTGGATACATCTATACTATATAGTTCTATTAACATGCAGCAATATAAACAATAATAGATATACTGTATTATATAGTTATATAGTAATATATAGTTATATAAATAAAAAAAGTTATATAAATATACCGAAATAACTATAAAATTGGATACATCTATACTATATAGTTGTATTGTATTGTATGTCTTTATTTATATAGCGCCATTAGTGTACATAGCGCTTCACAGTAGTAATACATGTGGTAATCAAATAAATAACAGATAATATAAATAACAGATCATGGGAATAAGTGCTTTAGACATAAAAGTAACATTTCGGAAGAGGAGTCCCTGCCCTGAGGAGCTTACATTCTAATTGGTAGGTAGGGAGAACGTACAGAGACAGTAGGAGGGAGTTCTGGTAAGTGCGTCTGCAGGGGGCCAATCTTTATGTATCCTGTGTTCAGAATATCCACAGTGCTATTCATATGCTTCTTTAAGCAAGTGTGTCTTAAGGTGGGTCTTAAAGGTGGATAGAGAGGGTGCTAGTCGGGTACTGAGGGGAAGGGCATTCCAGAGGTGTGGGGCAGTCAGTGAAAAAGGTTTAAGGCGGGAGAGGGCTTTAGATACAAAGGGGGTAGAAAGTAGACATCCTTGAGCAGAACGCAAGAGTCGGGATGGTGCATAGCGAGAAATTAGGGCTGAGATGTAAGGAGGAGCAGAAGAGTGTAAAGCTTTAAAAGTGAGGAGAAGAATGGAGTGTGAGATGCGGGATTTGATCGGAAGCCAGGAGAGGGATTTCATGAGGGGAGATGCTGAGACAGATCTAGGAAAGAGTAGAGTGATTCTGGCAGCAGCATTTAGGATAGATTGTAGGGGAGACAGGTGAGAGGCAGGAAGGCCAGACAGCAGGAGGTTACAGTAATCAAGACGGGAGAGAATGAGGGCCTGAGTCAGAGTTTTAGCAGTCGAACAACAGAGGAAAGGGCGTATCTTAGTTATATTGCGGAGGAAAAAGCGACAAGTTTTAGAAATGTTTTGAATGTGAGGGGCGAATGTGAGAGAGGAGTCGAGTGTGACCCCTAGGCAGCGTGCTTGGGCTACTGGGTGAATGATTGTAGTTCCAACAGTAATGTGGAAGGAGGTAGTAGGGCCAGGTTTGGGAGGAAGTATGAGGAGCTCTGTTTTAGCCATGTTGAGTTTAAGGCGTCGGAGGGCCATCCAGGATGATATAGCAGAGAGACATTCAGAAACTTTGGTTTGTACAGCAGGTGTAAGGTCAGGTGTTGAAAAGTATATTTGTGTGTCGTCGGCATAGAGGTGATAATTAAACCCAAAAGATGTTATTAGGTCACCTAGAGAGAGTGTGTACAGAGAAAAGAGAAGAGGTCCCAGGACAGAGCCCTGGGGTACCCCCACAGAGAGATCAATAGAGGAGGAGGAGGTGTTAGCAGAAGAGACACTAAAAGTACGATGGGAGAGGTAGGATGAGATCCAGGATAGAGCTTTGTTCCGAATACCTAGAGTATGGAGAATGTGGAGGAGAAGAGGGTGGTCCACGGTGTCAAATGCTGCAGAGAGGTCGAGTAATATGAGCAGAGTGTAATGACCTCTGTCTTTGGCAGCATGGAGGTCGTCAGTTATTTTAGTGAGGGCTGTTTCCGTGGAGTGAGCAGTGCGGAAGCCAGATTGTAGAGGGTCTAGGAGAGAATAGGTGTTGAGAAAATGGAGCAAGCGAGAGAATACAAGACGTTCAAGTAGTTTAGAGGCAAAAGGCAGGAGGGAGACAGGTCGATAGTTAGAAAGACAGGTAGGGTCAAGCTTGCTGTTTTTGAGTAATGGTATGACTGTTGCATGTTTGAAGGAGGATGGAAAGGTTCCAGAGCAGAGGGAGGAGTTAAAAATGTGTGTAAGCGTAGGGATTATAGTAGGAGCTAGAGGTTTTAGGATATGGGAGGGAATGGGGTCAAGAGGGCAAGTGGTAGAGGGAGAAGAGGAGATCAACAGCGACACATCCTCCTCTGAGACAGTGGAAAAAGACTCAAGGAAGGCAGGAGGAGAGTTAGGAAGAGGTGTAGGATGGGGGGAAGAAACAGAGGGGATGTTCTGCCGTATGGATTCCACCTTTTCCTTAAAATAGTCAGCAAAGTCCTGAGCGGAGATGGAGGAAGGAGAGGCAGCTGAGGGTGGTTTGAGTAGAGTATCAAAGACAGAGAACAGTCGGCGTGGGTTAGACTTGTGCATGTTGATTAGTGCAGAAAAGTAGGCTTGTTTAGCTTGCGAGAGGGCAGAGTTGAAACAGGATAGCATAAATTTGTAGTGAAGGAAGTCTGCGAGAGTGTGAGACTTCCTCCATAGGCGTTCAGAGGAACGAGTGGAGGAACGCAGCATGCGCGTGTGGGAATTTAGCCAGGGTCTAGGGTTAGAAGGGCGAGGGCGGCAGAGAGAAAGCGGGGCATGTAGATCAAGAGACGAGGACAAGACAGAGTTGTACTTTCTGACCAGGTTGTCAGGGTCTGTAGCAGAGCTGAGAGAGGAGAGGGAGGAGTGTAAAGTGGACTCAAAGTCAGGTAAGTGAATAGAGCGCAGGTTTCTGCAGAACCGGGGTGTAGATGGAGGTGGAGAAGGGGAGAAGCGAGATAAAGAGAATGAGATGAGATGATGGTCAGAGAGAGGAAAAGGGGAAATGGAGAAATCAGAGAGAGAGAAGTTTTTAGTGAAAACCAGGTCTAAGTAGTGGCCATCCTTGTGGGTGCTGGCTGCAGTCCACTGTTGAAGGCCAAAAGAAGAGGTAAGAGAAAGAAAGCGGGAAGCCCAAGAGAGAGAGGGGTCATCAATGTGGCAATTGAAGTCCCCAAGGAGAAGAACAGGGGAGTCTGAGGAGAGAAAGAAAGAGAGCCAGGATTCAAAGTGAGAGAGAAAGGCAGAAGGGGGATGAGTAGAGGTAGGTGGGCGATAGATGACCGCCACATGAACAGGGAGAGGAGAGAAGATCTGGACAGTGTGAGCCTCAAAGGAGGGAAAAGCAAGAGAGGGGGGAATAGGAAGGGTTCGGTAACGGCAGACAGAGGAGAGCAGGAGCCCCACGCCTCCACCCCTGCCATCAGGGCGCGGAGTGTGGGAGAAGGAAAGGCCACCGTAGGAGAGGGCAGCTTCCAGAGCAGAGTCAGACTGAGTGAGCCAGGTCTCAGTTATAGCAAATAGGAGCAGAGAGTGAGAGAGGAAGAAGTCATGTACAGAGAGGAACTTGTTAGAGAGGGAGCGAGCATTCCAAAGGGCACAGGAGAAAGGGAGAGAGGAGGGAGGGTGGCAGGGGATGGGTATGAGGTTGGAGGGGTTGACACCAGAAGGAGTAGAAGTTGCATGTGGGAGGCGAGGACGAGAGCAAGTAGAAATAAGACAGGGACCAGGATTGGGAGAGATATCCCCAGAAGCAAGGAGGAGAAGCATGGATAGAAAGAGGATGTGTGAGGATGATTTGTAGGGGTGTTTTCTAGTGCAGGGGATATAGCTGTGTGGTGTCAGAGGACGCAGGTAAGAAAGGAGTTCATGTGAACAGAGAAGTGGTGAAGAAAGGAGAGATGGAGATATATGAATAGAGTTTGAGACATACTGAGGCTGGTAAAAAGAAGTGCATAATTTGAGAAGAAGTGAAGTCACAGCAAATATAAATGGTAAAGGCAGCATCACAGCAGTAATGATGCAGTCTGGTATTGATGATATCCTCCTTTCCAGAGTAGTTCAAATGCAGGAATCAGGGCCAGATGGGGTGTCCACTTCTTCCTCACTTCTTTTGAACTTCCTTTTAAACTTCAGTTGTTCAATAGTCATGCCACTTATAATGGGCTAGCATTGGAGTTAGTAGATGGAATTTTACCTAGGCATGGATCACTTCATATACTAATATAAACACACGCAGAGGATTAGAGATGGATTTACCGGCATTGGATACACTTGCTATATACTATATAATACACACAGCAGGGATTTAGAGATGGATTTTACCTAGCATTGCCACTTGCATATACTATATATACACACAGCAGAGGATTTAGAGATGGATTTTACCTAGCTTGGATCACTTGCATATACTCTATATAATACACACAGCAGAGGATTTAGGATGGATTTTTACCACATTGGATCACTTGCATATACTATATAATTCACAACAGCAGCCGAGGATTTATAGATTCATACTATATAATACACACAGCAGAGGATTTAGAGATGGATTTTACCTGAGGAGAGAAGAAGGATAAGATCCATTAGGGTAAGAGTTCCTTCCTTTTAAACTTCAGTTGTTCAATAGTCATGCCACTTATAATGGGCTACTTGGATATGGGATTAATAGTTCTATTAATATACAGCAATATAAACAATAATAGATATACTGTATTATATAGTTATATAGTATTATATAGTTATAGTTATATAAATAAAAAAAGTTATATAGAGGCGCATGCTGAAGGCTGAAGTGCATGGACGGACGTGTGAGCCGTTAGCTCCACTCACAGCCTGCGGCTTATGCAATAAAAATAACCTTACAGTGAAATAAAAATACCCAAAACGTCTCCCAGAGCTGCCCCAACTACCCAAGATGTCCCGATCGACCCGTTCAAAGCGAACCTCCGCGGTTCTGACGGACTACTTCGCCAAAGGGGACTCAGCCAGAACCAAAAGCCAGGACGAAATGGCGCCAAGTGACTCTGAATCGGAGGAGGAGGCAGACAGCTCGGATACAAGCAGGGACAATCAGATCATGCGACGGAGGGATATGAGAGAGTTCTTCTCAGATATCAAGAAATGCCTCCAATCTGAAGTGGCAGCCTTACGGGCAGATATTTGTGGGATAGGGGTATGCACTGACTCCCTGGAAAAAAATATGGACTCCACCATAAAGGCCTTCCACAGGACCTATAAACAGGTGGCACAGGTTAGGGATACGGTCAGAGATCTGCTGAACAAGCAGGAGGATGCAGATAACAGGGACCACAGGAACAACGTGCGGGTCCGGGGGGTCCTGGAGACTGATACAGACCCGGAGGAGTTTATGGGACGGTGGCTCCAACACCTAATGCCAGACCGCTCGGAGCAGGACCTTCACCTGGACCGCTGCCACAGAGCCCTGCGGTCAAAACCACAACCAGGGGACCCCCCCAGAGACATCATTGCAAGATTCCACTTCTTTAAAGGTAAAGAGACATTCTGTCAAATCACCAGGTGCCAAGGGACTTTGAGGGATATAAAATTCAAGTATACCAAGATATATCTCCTACTATCCTGCTCAAAAGGAAACAGCTTGCCCCTATTAACAAAGTCCTGAGAGAAGCAGGGACCCGGTACCGCTGGCTATACCCCTTTGGCCTTCTGGTGATTAGAAATGGAGCGGCCAACACTCTGCGGTGCCTGGAAGAGGGCGGCAATTTCCTAACCAGGCTGGGGCTCCAGGACAAGATCCCGGAGGAAGCTATGGCAGACGAAGCAGCACCGGATCCCTCATGGAAGGAATCCAGGAAGGGAGACAAAAAGAAGCAACCCCGCAGCCCAAAGTGAGCTGTGGAACTGCCAATCTACTCCTACCTGTTCCAGTTGATGTCCCCCCAGTTGAAGCTCTTCTGTTTTGAGCCCAGGTTGAGACCCGCTAAGGTCAGTAGACTTACCACTTTCCAACTCCTGCAGCGCTCCTCCGTGAATGTCGGCCATCTTGAATCGGCTCTCAACCCTCAATGACATTGGGGAGAAGTTGGGTGATGTCAGTAGAGGTATGGACAGTTCTCGCGAGATCCCCACCAGAAACGACATGCCATACCCAAGATGGCGGCGACGTCGGCCGGAAAAGGCGGGTCACCGACATCCTCCGCGGAAATCCGGCGAAAGAGCTGCCTGCAGACAAAAGAGCCAGCGTTGATCCAGAGGGCTGCAGGCGACGCATTCACAGCGGCCGTGGACGGTTGTGGCACTGTGTTGGAGGGGGGGATTAATAAAGTTGTTGGGGGCACAATATAGCAGCTATGGTAGCTGACATAAAAGGAATGGGGGGGAATAAATAAATAAAAATAAATTTATTTTTTTTAAAAACCAGTATTAAGCTAGACATTGGCTAGTAGGCTTTAAATAAGTTAAGGGCCAGGCTAACGTCCTAAGTACACAGGCTTGCAACTTAGGCAGGAACAACAAAATGCATATACCAGCACGCATATGCAGATCACAACACGCACAACACAGGGTGTTAAGCCAGGATGTTAAGCTCAGAAAGTTAAGTCGAGCTCTATGTTGCCCCCTCAGACCCCCAAAGCTATAAGGGGAGCATAACCCAAGAAACAGAGCTAGTGGGGGAGTTGTGTAGGGATGAGACAGAGTAAACCTGGTATTAGAGGTAGTCCACTAGTGATTGTTAGTACACAGTTGAATTATCTGTTTGAGTAGGGGGATAGGGGAATTATTATACACAACATCATAGGTTGGAGCAAAATGTATTTGTATTTTGTGGGTTAGGGCTGAGACTAACAAGGTTAAGACAGTGCACCGGAAATGGCAGGGGGCTGGGAAGGCAGTCCGGTCTTTGCTATGCGCCCAACATCTCGGGCAGGGGTATCTACCCCAGGGACCGACAAAGTCCTTAAGAGGACTGGCAAGGGAGCCACCAGGTCGGAAGGTGGAGATCTGGCAGAGGTTCCCCGGGAGTCCCAGGTCCCGAAGGCAAGGGAGGGGCAATGGTCCTGGACCATTGAATCCCTGCCAACTATCTGTGTCCTCCTCCCCCCACCCTACCTTCTACTTAGGTGGTGCAACGCTGGAGTCTGCTGAGCTGCGGGACATTGCATGGGGGGGGGAGACCCCCTGGAGGCCCCCCGGCACCTACCATGGGAACTGATCGCAGGATAGGTGAGAACAGATCCACAACATGACACTGACAGCTATATCCCATAACGCCAAAGGGCTAAACTGCCCCCATAAAAGGAAGGTGGCCCTCAATGATTATAAAAAAAAGGGCAGACATAGTCCTAATCCAGGAGACATATTTCAGCGCCACCAGCTCCCTGAAATATTTTGACAAGCACTTCAGACAGGTGTTTCTATCCTCTGCAAAGGAGAAGAAACGTGGAGTTGCAATACTAATACATAACAGGGTGGGACTGGTGGTGGACACAGTAAAAAAAGATAAAGAAGGAAGATTCCTTTTACTGGTAGGGACTATAAACCAGCAACCTATTACGGTTGCGACAATCTATGCCCCGAACGGACACGACTCCGCTTTTTATTCCACTACATTCTCCATCATCCAAAAACATACCAAAGGTGCCTTGATAGTGGGAGGCGACTTCAACACAGTTCTAAATTCAGATCTTGACAGATCAGGTCCCCCCAGACTGGGCACGCCGACAAGGTCCAAGGCCCTAGAACAATGGCTGAGGGATTTGGGGCTGGTGGACATCTGGAGGGACTGTCACCCCTTAGATAGAAACTACACTTTTTACTCACACCCCCATAACTCCTTCAGCAGAATCGATTATTTCTTTCTCACTAGTAGACTGGTCCCACAGATCTCCCATACTGGGATCCACGATATTTCGTGGTCTGATCATGCACCAATAGAGCTTAGGTGCGCATAAATAGGGCTGGACAGGCCGGGAGCAAATGGAAATTAAACGAGTCCTTAATTAAAGTACCCGAACTGCAAGAGATAATTAGGGGAGAAATCACTCACTTCTTCAGAGAAAATGAAGGTAGTGTCCGCTCCCATATCACCCTCTGGGAGGCACATAAAGCAACACTAAGATGGGGCTCTCATTAGTCTAGCGGGCAAGAGAAAGAGAGAGCGAAATGCAAAAATCAAGGAAGTGCAGGATGAATTGACAAACTTATGGGATCAACATAAGAGGTCTCCAGACCCAGTTATCCTCCAAAACATTAGAGATACTCAGACTAAGCTGAATCTGTTGCTGACCACCCAAGCTGAGAAATCGCTGACTTGGTCAAAGAGGATTTTTTTTGAAAAAGCAAACAAGCCAGATACCTTATTGGCCAAGATGCTCAATCCCAAAGATAAGTCCTACCATATCCAGGCCATACGAACCAAATCAGGCATAACCACCGCCAATCCTAAAAATATAGTAAGGGAATTTAAGCACTTCTATGAGGATCTATATGATGGAGGAAAGGTGACTCGCACCAAAGGCACAGAGTAAGCCCTGAGGGACTTCCTAAGGGGCTCAAATCTGCCTAGTATGAGCGAGGATGATAGAGAGGTGATGGGCAGAGATTTTGCAGCAGAGGAGGTCTCCAAGGTTATCACAAACTTGAAACCCTCTAAAGCCCCGGGCCCTGACTGATTCTCAAACTTATACTACAAAAAATACATGAAACAATTGACCCCTTATCTTCTCCAAATGTACAATCAAGTACTAGAGGGCACCCCCTTCCCCCAGCACATGCTCCAAGCATCAATCTCAGTGATTCACAAACAGGGTAAGAACCCGCTGGACTGTAGAAGCTACAGGCCAATATCCCTGATAAATTCGGACATTAAAATTTACGCTAAACTGATGGCCAACCGTTTGAGTCTCATCCTGCCCAGACTAGTGAATCCAGATCAAGTCGGGTTTATCGCGGGTCGACAAGCTGCAGATAATACCCGACGAATCATTGATCTGTTAGAAATAGCCAATTCACGATCAATACCGGTTATGGCGCTTAGTCTGGATGCTGAAAAAGCGTTCGAAAGGATAGACTGGCCATACTTAGAGGCCACACTTGGAGCATTTGGGATGGGCACGAAATTGACAAAAGCCTTCCTCTCATTATACTCTGCACCGTCAGCCAGGGTGACCCACCAGGGATTCGCTTCCGACCCCTTCATGATTAAAAGCAGAACGCGGCAGGGCTGCCCGCTTTCTCCCCTACTTTTTGCGTTATGCATGGAGCCCTTAGCCGCTCAGATTAGAGATAGTAACGATATCTTGGGTATTGGCATTGGAAACCAGACGCATAAGGTGGCACTATATGCGGATGATGTATTCCTGACAATATCGAAGCCCCTCACCTCTCTGCCAAACTTGTTCGACCTCTTGGGGAGGTTTAACAGGATCTCCGGATTCAAAATAAACCAGGCTAAAATCTGAAGCCATGAATATAAATTTACCAAAACATATGGAGAAACTGATTGCCCTCAATTTTAACTTTAATTGGCAACAGAAACAAATTAAATACCTAGGAGTCAATGTCACCAAGACTACTAAACAGTTGTACCAGGCAAATTACCCAAAACTTATACAAACCTTGAGAGAGGATGTTAGGCGCTGGGCCAAATATACAATCTGATGGATAGGGAAGATTCACTGCATCAAAATGAACCTGCTGCTTCGCCTATTATACCTTTTTCAAACCCTTCCAGTGCCGTTAGGATTGAGGGATATCCTCTCGATTCAATCCGAGATAGATAAATTTATCTGGGGAGGGAAAAGAGCGCGAGTGAGTAAGCGGATAATGCAAAAACAAACAGGGGCAGGAGGGCTAGCGGTACCTTGATTGTTATCCTATTACAAGGCGGCACCATTATGCCAAATTATGCAATGGCACACCAACCCGGACTCAAAAAGATGGGTGGCTCTAGAGAAAGAACTTTGTTCCCCAGTTGAGCTGGAACCCTTAATTTGGCTCCCCAAAAAGATGCGATTAAGCACCAAACAGCCGCTTTCCTCAATCACCAACTCACTCTCGGTGTGGGACAACACCAGGCTCAAGTGCAACCTGACCCATAAATCATCGGGAATGAACCCACTCTGGGGGGATCCATTATTTGCTCTGGGGCTGACCAGTACGGATTTCACAATCTGGAAAACCAATCACATTTACAGATTGGTAGACCTGGAGGGCAGAAGAGGCATACAAACTTTTGATATCCTAAAAACTAGCAACGATATTCCAAATGCCGAATTCTTTAGATATCTCCAGGTCAGGGCATTTTATCAAGCCCAACAACCTATAAGTCAACTATCGAATTTCGAAAAGCTCTGTCGCTCAGGAACGAACACAAAGGGACTCACATCGCAGTTATACAAAGATGTAACGGATTCTGGCTCGACTGTAACAGAGAAACTTAGCTACATGACCAAATGGGAGGCGGCCCTAGGGGAGACACTCAACCCGGAAGAGTGGACAAAAATTGTGCAAGCAGTATCCAAGAGTTCCATGTGCATGACCCTAATGGTGAACGCATATAAAGTTATGATGAGATGGTACCATACTCCCTCAAAATTGGCTAAATTTCTGCCCCTGCTCCTAGACAATGTGGACAACAGGCAGACCTGTTACACATGCTGTGGTCTTGCCCCAAACTGACCGGGACATGGGATTTAATCAAAGATTGGCTAACCAGAATTATAGGCATACAAATCCCGTGGTACCCGTGGGTTTTTCTACTAAATAGACTGCCCCAGGGCTTCTCCAAAGCAACAAATAAACTGACAACGCACTTCGCGACAGCGGTGCGGGGAGAGATCGCAGCAAGATGGAAACAAAATGAGATTACACGGATTGCTACTATTCGGAACAGAATTTGGACAGTATGTCAGATGGAGAAACTGACGAGCCTGGTCAATGATACCGGTGAAAATTACCTAAAAGTCTGGTTGCCTTGGTTGGCTCAGACAGACATACCAGGGATAGATGGGTTCATGATTTGGCAATGATAGGATGGAATGCGTTCTCCCTTGGTGCCTATGCACAGGACCATGCACATAGCACAAGTTAGAATTGAGGGGATAGAACCAGATGGGGCCTCATGGCGCGGGTTGTCGGAGCGGCCGGGGGTATATACGACCCCCCAAGAAGCGATGAGCCGGAAGACACGGGAATCACAGCGGAACCACAGCGGAAGGTACCCCCCCGTCCCCCTCCTACCCTTCCCCCCTCTTTCCCCCAGGTTTGTCTAGGTTATATGTCGGTCTGTCCCCCCCCAGTCGGCCCTGTCATAGTTTGTTGAAAGTTTGGACACATGAACAATGGACACTACAAAATGTTGGCTTTATATGGAAATGTTTGAAATGTCTGTAGAACATGTGATTTAATAATACAATTCAAGTTGAAAAAAAAAAAGTTATATAAATATACCGAAAGAACTATAAAATTAGGTACATCTATACTACTGTATATAGTTCTATTAATATGATGAGTATGTAACATGTGAGTTTCCTTAAACATTTGTGATGAATATATTATTTGTAGTTCAAACAGTATGCACTATTGTGGTTTTCCTTTATTTACATACCGTATCCATCCACTGAGGGATATCCTGATTTCTGAGTTCTAAAGGGCTCCAGTCAGAGAGAGAAGGATCTCTGACATGCAGTAATTTACAGCGATTTTTGTGAGTTCGATTCCTATTGTTGTATACAGAACATTAGCAGTGATTTACCATCTGCACTATATATATATTTTCTTCTTTTTTTATATACCATGTTTTTCCCTGCGCTCCTCCTCAACTCAAAGCAAAGAGGCAATATAAACAATAATACATATACTGTATTATATAGTTATATAATATTATATAGTTATAGTTATATAAATAAAAAAGTTAAATACAGTAAATATACTTACGCGTTAGTTACCATCCTCGTGCGTTGTTTGGTTTTTCCGTGTGCATGATAGTACATGGTGGTTGATGGCACAACGAGACCAGAAGTAGCTAACCAGCTTTGGATATCTGCAATTCGTTGTCCGCTCGTGTACATCTCCTTAATTCTCATGCTGAGATCCTTTGAAAACTTTTTAACAGGCATTGCTGCGAGTAGAAAGAAATACAAGCACTAGAATGTATATTCGATGTTTAGTCGATGTGTATTCAATGTGCAGTGAATCCACAAAATGGATGGTGTCTTTATACGTTAATGACTAACATTAGAGTACGCCCACTTTTAACACCTGTACCTCGTCACCATGCATAAAAGGTTACACACTTTGCATAGCCTTAGCCTCCCACTCGATGATCTGTATCTGAACTTGCCCTTGTCCAGATACTGCATTGTGCGATCTTCTTCCATGGATCAACCCCGATTCTACGGACGCAAGAAGCAACTCGCCTCTGCCGTGCCTATCACACAGAAAAAGCGAAAGGCGGCAGCCGTTTCCAAGCCAAGGCCAAAGCGACAGGCTAAGGCTAATAAAGAAAACCTTCTGCTGACCCCACAGGCTAAGGGTTTTAAAGCTGCAGTTCAGTCAATATACTGCATGTGTGTTTTTTTAAATAAATCAGTTCTGTAGTAAGAAAAAATACTTTTAGCATTTTCTGTTTTTAAAAAAACAACTTTGAAAGACCAATTTTCTTGTATTCTATTTTGACAACCATTTGCTAAGGCACTGCCCCTTAATGTCCTGTCACCAGCTCTGGCACACCCCTTTGTCAGCCCTGCCCTCCCTCTAGCACATGTCAGTGCAGGAGTGCTCATGAATATTCATGAGCTTCCACTGAGAGACAGAAGCAGAAGAAAAACAGATCCCTTCACTAATGATGTCACCAAATTTTGCAGACCAATACGTGGAGAACGAATTGACCTG
The DNA here is from genome assembly GCA_036426205.1 of Ascaphus truei. Taxonomy (NCBI): domain Eukaryota; kingdom Metazoa; phylum Chordata; class Amphibia; order Anura; family Ascaphidae; genus Ascaphus; species Ascaphus truei. The sequence continues at coordinate 143,301 of WSYH01000543.1, read as the reverse complement.
CAGCTATACAGTACTTTAGGTAATTAGAGATTGCCCACATGAAAATATTGAAGTAAAAAAATAAATTTAAAAAAAAAAAGAAAAAAAAAGACTGAACTGCAGCTTTAATACACGTAAGCCTTATCATGTCAAGAAGAAAATCGGTGATGTACACTCAAGGCAAAACAAATGGCAGCCAACCCATCAAACCCGCATGCCAGTTCCTCGATTACGCTTCGACGACTCTGCCGCAGCTCTCCTGGAAATCTACAGCCCATCTTCTCCACTGCTCTTCGACGATGCTGCCACTGGTCTCCCAGAAATCCACGGGTCACTTTCTCCATTACGCTTAGACGACTCTGTCGCTTCTCTCCCAGAAATCCACTGGTCGCTTTCTCCATCCCTCTTCGACGACGCTGCCGCTTCTCTCCCGGAAATGCACAGGTGACCTACTCCATCCTTCTTCGACGACGCTGCCGCTTCTCTCCAGGGAACCCTCATCTCATCCTCCGTAGCATCCATCCACCCAGAAGTCTACAGCACGCCATGCACAAGAACCAGCTCGTTAGACCGCATATGAATGGGTTAAGTGTGAATATCCCCGGGAACTCTACTATGCTGGTAAAGATAGATCTGCTTTTAGAGACCATGCTAAATATGGATCAACGGATGGAGAAGATGGATCTACAGATGGAGAAGATAGAGACTGACATAGCGGGGATACATAATTTGCTCGGTGTTCATGCCCCTGTATCCCCGATGCCGGAGCAGGAGGGTGGCATGGATTTGATGAATGGGACCTTCGACCGCCTTCCAACACCAAGCACCCCCTCCACCAGAAGAATTTGTGTACATGTATGCCGTTGAGGAGGAGGATAACATGACAACCCCGTCAAGACCACGCCAGGAGACAACACGGCGACCAAGACAGGATGAAAGCTTCCTCCCAGACAACCTACCCTTGCCCGCCGCCACAAGCACACCCGCTCCCAGAATCCAACTTACATTCGCTTGCATCGATACGGTGCCCGACATCATCCTGCGCGAGCTGCCACCGGCACTCATTTAGAAGTATAGGGTGATGAGTGCTGGTTTACCCCAGAAGTATAGCATGACACCACATGTCCTACTTGGTGTACTGCGGGTGGGCCAAAAATGGCAACTACGAAGGAAATCGCGAAAAAGGGCGCTTCCTGAAAATTTAAGAAGGACTATTGTGGAGGAATTGCGACGCTATTTTTCAATTCCAGATCCTTTAATGAAAATCGTTAGAAACTCCATTAATGGCATTTTGCGTCATACAAGGCATCGGCCCTGGAAGGACATTCTGGTGGGGATCCAATTTGCGTGACTGTTCCACTGTTGTTTATTTTTTTACTTGTTGCGTGTTTTAACTTGTATTAATAAAGAAATGTTTTTACTTACACAAGACCTGCACAATTCCAGTCCTCGAGGGCCGCAAACAGGCCCGTTTTTTAAGGTTTAACTGAAAACCGGGCCTGTTTGCGGCCATCGAGGACTGGAGCTGTGCAGGCCTGACTTACTGTACTGTACACCATCCTACTGTAAATGTTTAGACTTTCTGTACTTTAATAAAGGAGATGTTGCGTTTTGTAAATTTTATGAATAAAGATTTTTTTTTACTTACACCGTACTGTACTGTTGTGCTGTAAATGTTTTGTCTTTCTGTACTTTAATAAAGCAAATGTTGCATGTTTTAATTTGTATTAATAAAGAAATGTTTTTTACTTACACAAGACCTGCACAACTCCAGTCCTCGAGGGCCGCAAACAGGCCCGGTTTTCAGGATGGGCCTATTTGCGGCCCTCGAGGACTGACTGGAGACAGGCCTGACTGACTGACTGTACTGTACACCATCCTACTGTAAATGTTTTGACTTTCTGTACATAAATGTTTTTACTAGCATTACTGTACACCATACACCTGTAAATGTTTTGACTTTCTGTACATAAATGTTTTTACTAGCAGTACACCATACACCTGTAAATGTTTTGAATTGCTATAAACTTTAAATGTTTTTAATTTGTATTTGTAAATAAATGTTTTTGTACTTACTCCACCAATAAAAGAAAATGTTGATTTGTTTTAAATTGTTCCATTGTCTCCTTTTATACTGTAACAAAATACAGTGCTTCTAGAACATACAGTACTGTCCAGGCATACTGTACAGTACTGTATACTGTAGGCATGCTCTGTACTGTACATCACAAGAGTATTAAAACAATACATGCTGTACGGGTATAGAATACACATATGTACCGAAATACATGTAGAATAAATGCATACTTTTTATTTTTCGGGTTTATTATACAGTATATATAAAAAATGTATTGTATACTGTACGGTCTGTAACCAACAGCATACTGTTTCAAGTTTTCTAAAGTATGAAGCTCTCAGTTACAATATTCTATCCTAATCAATAACAACGGCCACTAAACTGTAGACTCCGATACGTGGTTTTTTAAATCAGATTCAGCAATGTGCAGGCATTGTTACACAAAGCGATATTATCCATCGAAATCCCTCCATTTGCCGTTTTCCGCATGAGATGACAAAGATTTCTTTTCTGAGGAAAAAACAAAAGTACAAGTTTTACTGTAATGGTCAGTCAGTCCCCTAAGTTCCCACAGTAAGTCACACCAGTAATTTTCTCGGGGGGTGTCCCCTGTTCACATGCACATGCCCCTACTGTAGATGTGATGACACGCTTATGCGTTTCAAGAAGGTTCCAATGCGCATGCGCCTAGCTTTCAGCCAATTGTGCAGTATCTACTGTAGAAGCTGCTCAGTCAATGATATTGCTTACAGGAGATATTGCTTACAGGAGAATCGCTTGACTGTGCATTGAATTGATATTTCAAAAACAGAATAAAATACGGCAACATTACTCACCATAGACTTTGCCAATCAGCTGGCACCGAGCCACCGCCAGTCCCGTATTCTTCATTATAGACGTAGTTGACAGGTGACAGCGGGACTACTACACCTGTAGTCAGCTGATCAGGCTGGAAATCGCTTAGGTACATGCAAGCTTGCTGGAATCTGTACGCGAAATCCGGCTCAGGCTGCAGGTATCCGGGCGGGGACAGACAGCAAGGGTTGTCGGTCACCAGGTTTTCACTGACTGTCTGACGTTATTGGAAGCCGGTGCTGGTGCTGGCGCATTGCTTGCCTGCGACTGACGTTTCTTAGTTGGTTTTAACATGACCTTTCGCCTTTTGAAGTCTCCATGATCATAGATATGGGAGAAATCCGGTGATACACACCAATACCCTCCAATAACACCAGGATAAATACGAAAAAAACACGGATCGCTACATAACTTTTTCCATATTGCACGTTTCCACACACGAGCATCTGGTGAAAATTTGTAAAAGTCATAGTTTTCGATAAAATACTGATAAATTTGACCAACTGTTGCCATCTTATCATCTGTTGCATTGATCGCGGCCCATATTAAATAAGCATACGTTCTGTCAGGTTTTTGGAACACGGACTGCGGTGGTGCACTCATGTCAGGACTCTCAGGACAATTACTGTAAACTTCAGACACTGAGCATGTACAGTATTTTTCAAAATGAAAAGCCTAAATTGATACATTATTGTAACTTCTTCAGTCCCAAGGCCAATTTACAATGTACCACTGTGGTATTCTTTTAAACACCTGCAAGTCGACACATTACTGAAGCGCATGCGCATTACAATTCATGAATATCTGCCATTGGCGGATACGCGAAGAATTGCAACCAATTAAATCCGAACCATTATCAATAAACACATCAACCACGGGTGTGAAGGCAACATGAATGCGATATGAATGCGGTCAGAATGTGGCATGAACGTGGTGAAGTGCGGTGAAGTGCGTGGCATTCGGAAGAAATCCCAGAAAAAATTCGGAGATGTTGGAGAAAAAAAAGGGGGCGCAGCTGTATGAGAGGGGAAGCTCTCTAATCCTATCCATTCCTACTTTCTTCTTCCATCTAGTAAGTGGGCATTGCTTTCAGAGCAGATGCAAGATTTAACAGCTATCATTAATCTTAATATATGTTCACTCAAATTTTTGTCTTAATAAATGTTTTTATTTTATATTCTATCACCGTTTATTGTTTGAGGCTTCTACAATTGTTTGTCTTTTGTTATTTGTATTTTAGTTAGTAGGCACTAGGGTGCCTATTTGTTGATACTTAGTCATTCATTCAACTAGAGCATTTGACTACATAGTTACATAGTAGATGAGGTTGAAAAAAGACGTACGTCCATCAAGTTCAACCTAACCTAAATGTAGACAACAGATACTTTATCCTTTATCTATACTTACTTATTCATCCAGAGGAAGGAAAACAAAAACCCCAGAGTCAATCATCCAATGATATCTCATAAGGGGAAAAATAAATTGCTTCCTGACTCCAAGAATTGGCAATCGGATTAATCCCTGGATCAACATCTTTCCCATGTATATTTATTTGGTATATCCCTGTATAACTTTCCTATCTAAAAAGATGTCCAACCTTTTTTTTAACAAATCTATTGTATCTGCCATCACAGTCTCCAAGGGTAATGAATGACACATTATAATTCCACATTATAACTGCCCTTACTGTAAACAACCCTTTCCTTTGTTGCTGGTAAAATCTACTTTCACCCAACCTTAAGGGATGGCCCTGAGTCCTTTGTGCTGCCCGTGGGATGAATATTTCTTTTGAAAGTTCCTTGTATTGTCCACGAATATATTTGTATATAGTTATCATATCCCCTCTTAGACGTCTCTTTTCTAATGTAAATACATCTAATTTAGCTAGCCTCTCCTCATAAGTTAGATTGACCATCCCCTTTATTAATTTGGTGGCTCTTCTCTGCACTCTCTCTAGTTCCATAATGTCTTTTCTTAGGATTGGTGCCCAAAATTGTACTCCATATTCAAGGTGAGGTCTTACTAATGCTTTGTAAAGGGGCAAAATTATGTTTACTTCCCTTCCATCCATTGCCCGTTTGATGCAACATAAGATCTTGTTTGCCTTTGCAGCTACTTTGGGCACTATTGCTAAGCCTGCTGTCTACAAGCACTCCTAAATCCTTCTCCATCCAGGATTCCCCCAATTTATCCCCATTTGATTTGTAAGTCGCCTTTTTGTTCTTGCATCCCAAGTGCATAACCTTACATTTATCTGTATTAAACCTCATCTGCCATTTACCTGCCCACGTTTCCAGTCTCTCCAAGTCGTTCTGAAGAGAAATTACATCTTGCTCTGATTCTATTACCTTACATAATTTAGTATCATCAGCAAAGATGGACCGAGCACAATATCCAGTTGTCATGGACTGAGCACAATATCCAGTTGTCATGACCGAGCACAATATCGATATGAAATTCAGAGTCAACGTTCTATCCATGACAACTATCTCCCCCTTTCTCAGCACCCGAATCCTAGAATAGGATGGGTGATATAGGCTCTTCTTGTTAGGGCTGAGTCTATGGGACTGATCAGCAAACAACTTAAGTTATATCTTACTGTGGATGATCCTATCATTCCTGTGCTGTATACGTTACCAAAGTGCACAAAAGGCTTGAAGTTCCAATTGCGTTCCAATAGTGGTGGGCACTAATTCAATATTTGAACCAATTGCAACATTTTTGGATATGATGATACGACCGCTCATCACCATGTGCTCTTCTTATATACAGGACACCACCCAATTTTTGCTACATCTCAGGATCTTGAATATCAATACACCAGGTGTTCTTCTGGTGACTTTGGATGTGGACAGCCTTTACACCTCCATCACACATTGTGAGGGGGTGGAGCCTGTCCATTTCTATCTTGCACAGACGCAATCCTTTACTGAGCAGGAACAAGATTTTTTGTTAACATTATTGAAGTTGGTATTGTTTGAAAACTATTTTTTGTTTTAAGATCAGTTCTTCAATCAGGAACGAGGGACCACAATGGGCTCTAATGTGGCTCCCTCGTATGCAAACATGTTCATGCATTATTTTGAAGACCAGCATGTATATACTAATCCGGTGTATTTACAATCTGCCAGCACTTGGTTACGTTATATTGACAATATATTCATGTTATTGTCCTACAGCGTGGACTCTCTCCTAATATTTAATCAACAATTGAACTCTGCTGTTGACACTATCAGTTTCAAAATACACTATGATTTAAACGAGGTCTGTTTTTTGGACACTAGGGTTTATTTATTAGGTAATGTGATCCAGACTGATCTCTATTCCAAAAGCACGGACCGCAACATGCTTTTACTGCATACAAGTTTTCATCCATCTCAAGAGCCAGCTGTATAGGGTGAAGAGGATCGTGAGTGAACCTGCCAATGTTGATGATAGGCTACACCAAATGGTAGATAGATTTGTAGCCAGAGGATATCCCAGGGATGCACTGGAGATGGATAGAATACATGTATCTACTACGGATATGGAACTCCTACTTCGTGCTAAAAAAAACCCAAACAAAGTCACTGGCAGAATTCTATTTGTAAGTACATTCTCTACAGCCAGCACAGATATTAGCCGTCTCATTCGGAAGTTCTGGCATCTTATTGAAAAAGACGCAAAACTTGGTAAAACGTTGACAGTATAGAAAAAAGTTGTGTGGTGCTCCAAAAACACAGGCATAAATGTTTGATTAGATCATAGAATACAAGAAAATCCTCTGATGGAATACCTCTATGGTATCATAATTGTATTCAATACACCTTCAAAATGAAATCACAAAGCCACAATTATTCGATTTAGCTGGTAGCTTTCCCACTGGCAATATAGTAGGGAATCAGAACACTCTAGAGTCAAGACATATGTGAATGAGTAGTGAGTGGTGTATGAAAATAGAGACCAATAACTCAGGTTTGATTGCAGCCACCTGATGTAAATACCTTCGTCCTCAGGTAACGGTGTGCCTCCGTTTTCACAGCATGCATAGAAGAGGAGAAAAAGAAAACTGAGCACACTACTTTCAAGCAGATAAATGGTAAGGCAGAGAGTGTACCCATGAAAAAATATCAAATTTAATGGAACATTAAAAAAGCAGCATATTTGGGCAAAATCCACACCTATGCGTTTTGAGCTAGGCTCTTTAACAAGGTGAAGATAAATGTTACTCACCGGGTGCATAAATACCGGCTTTGCGCGCTGTGGTCTCCAATCCCGTCCACTTTCTTGATCGTCAATGACGCGTACTGTCGCGTACTGTCGCGGCCCCTTTTATTCTACAACATCACTGCATTTTTCCTGGATTTTTTTTTGTATGGTACTCACTTCACCGGGTGCATGTTGCATTCTCAGCTGCGGTTCATGCGCGGTTGATGTGCGGCTGATGCGTTGTTTGAGAATGGTTTGGATTTAATAGGTTGCAATTCTTTGCGTGTCCGCCAGATGGCAGATATTCATGAATTGTAATGCGCATGCGCTTCAGTAATGTGTCGACTTGCAGGTGTTTCGTTTAAAAAAGATACCACAGTGGGCTATTGTACAGTAAATTGGCCTTGGGACTGAAGGAAGAGGTTACAATAATGTATCAATTTAGGCTTTTCATATTAAAGAAAGACAAACACCAGTTTCTGTTATTCTCTAGGGTCAGTCCCACCACCAAGAGTGTACAAATGCAGCCAGTGTTCCAAAAACCCGACAGAAGCTACGCTTATTTAATATGGGCCGCGATTAATGCAACAGATGATAAGATGGCAACAGTTGTTCAAATTTATCTTTTTTTTATCGAAAACTATGACTTTTACAAATTTTCGCCAGCTCCTCATGTGTGGAAGCATGCAATAAGGAAAAAGTTATGTAGCGATCCATGTTTTTATCGTATTGATCCCGAATTTATTGGAGGGTATTGGTGTGTATCACCGGGTTTTTCCTGTATCTATGATCATGCAGACGGCAAAAGGCGAAAAGTCGTGTTAAAACCAACTAAGAAACGACAGTCGCTGGCAAGCAATGAACCAGCACCAGCACCGGCTTCCAATAACGGTCTGACCGTCAGTGACAACCCTTGCTGTCTGTCCATGCACGGATACCTGCAGCCTGAGCCGGATTTCGCGTGCAGTTTTGAGCAAGCCTGCATGTACCTAAGTGATTTCCAGCCTCATCAGCTGACTATGGGTGTAGTAGTCACACTGTCAACGTGTATGATCAAGAATACTGGACTGGCAGTGGCCCGGCGCCGGCGCCAGCTGAATGGGAAATTCTATTTTGAGTAAAGTTGCCATATTCTCCTGTAAGCAATATCATTGGCTGAGCGGCTTCAACACTACTGCAGATACTGAACAATTGGTAGAACGCTAGGCGCATGCGCATTGGAACCTTCTTGAAACGCATATGCGTGTCATCACATCGACGGTAGGCGCATGTGAACAGGAGACGCCCCCCGAGAAAATTATTGGTGGGACTGACTGGGAACTTCTTTAGGGATGCCCCCCCCCCTCAAAATTTTAATCCCCCCCCCTCCCCCTCCCCCTCCCCCTCCCCCCTCCCCTCCACCTCCCCACCCCACCTCTACACCTCTCCCCCCACCTCCCCCCCCTTTCCTTCTTCCCCTCTTTCCCCACCTATATTCAAGCACCTGGTTGGAGCCCAATGATGATGTTTAAATCAGCATAATAACTTACATAGTAAATATTTACAATGTATTAGATATGTTTGAGTATAACCTTATACATAAACACAATGAAATTGTACAAGCTGTTATTGCAATCTATGGGACTCAAACCAGGCACTAGCAGTGTTTGCAGCAACCTTTTATTCATTTTAATATCTCCAATGATTGACCTGAGCCTAACAGCATATTCTTTATTAATATTGCTATTACATTGTCATAAGTGATCTAGGATCTAAGTGTTTAGTACTGGTCATTGATTGACAATATATGTAACGGCAAGCATAGGAGGTTAATGTTTTTAATGATGTTCCCGTTTTCGCGGGCTTTTTTGTATTTAAGCAGGCAGCTTCCGCTTCTCCTTTCTCCCCCACTCCAAGACGAAGCCCTATTCCTAAGGGTGAAACGCGTTGAGGGGGAGAATGCGGTGTTAGCCCTTGTGTGTTCAATGAATAAAGTTTTTTTGAAGTATCCCAGCAGCCTCTCTGAGTCAGACATGCGCATTTGCGCCGGAATCCGCCATTGTTTCCTGACCATTACAGTAAAACTTTTATTTTTGTTTTTCCTCAGAAAAGAAAACGGCAAATGGAGTGATTTCGATGGATAATATCGCTTTGTGCAACAATGCCTGCACCTTGCTGAATCGGATTAAAAAAAACACGTACTGGAGTCTACAGTTTAGTGGCCATTGTTATTAATTAGGAAAGACTACATGAAACAGTATGCTGATGTTTTCAGACCGTACTGTATGCAATGCTTTTTTTATATACATTATACTGTATAATAAACCCGAGAAAATAAAAAGTAGGCATTTATTCTACAGTACATGAATTACAGTACATATGTGTCTTCTATACCAGTACATACAGTATGTGTCTTGTATTTTTTTTAATACTCTTGGGATGTACAGTACTGAGCATGCCTACAGTATACAGTACAGTATGCCTGGACAGTACATTCTCGAAACACTGTATTTTGTTACAGTATCAAAGGGGACAATGGAACAATTTAAAACAAATCTACATTTTCTTTTATTGGTGGCGTAAGTACAAAAACATTTATTTACAAATACTGTACAATGTAAAAACATTTTAAGTGCACAGCAATTCAAAACATCAACAGGTGTATGGTTTACTGCTAGTGAAAACATTTATGTACAGAAAGTAAAAACATTTACAGTCAGTCAGTACAGTATGGTTTACAGTCACATGTTGTTATTAAAAAAAAAAAAAAAAATCATAAAATATACAAAACGCAACATCTCCTTTATTAAAGTACAACAAGTCAAAACATTTACAGTAGGATGGTGGGCAGAGCAGTCAGTCAGGCCTGCACAACTCCAGTCCTCGAGGGCCGCAAACAGGCCCGTTTTCAGTATAACCTTTGAAAACCGGGCCTGTTTGCGGCCCTCAGGGACTGGAATTGTGCAGGTCTTGTGTACAGTAAATAAAAACATTTATTTATTAATACATGTTAAAACACACAACATCTCCTTTATTTAAGTACAGCAGGTCAAAACATGTACAGTACAGCACAACAGCATGGTCTTACCTGTTATTAATAAAAGTTCTTTATTCATAAAATATACAAAAGCAACATCTCCTTTATTAAAGTACAGCAAGTCAAAACATTTACTGTAGGATGGTGTGCAGAGCAGTCAGTCAGGCCTGCACAACTCCAGTCCTCGAGGGCCACAAACAGGCCCGGTTTTCAGGATAACCTTTGAAAACCGGGCCTGTTTGCGGCCCTCGGGGACTGGAACAAAACATTTACAAAAAAATTACAACAGTTGAACACTCACGCAAATGCGTACCCCACCGGATTGTCCTTCCATGGCCGACACCTTGCATGGCGCAAAATGCCATTAATGCAGTCTCGAACGCCTTTCATTAAAGGGTCTGTAATTGAAAAAAAGCGCAGCAATTCCTCCAGAATAATCTTTCTTAAATTGTCAGGAAGCGCCTTATTTTCGCAATTTCCTTCGTAGTTCACTTTGAAGGCCCACTCGTAGTACATCAAGTAGGACACGAGGTGCTTAAAAATTAACAAGGCATACTTGTGGGGTACACCAGCACTCATCACCCTATACTTCTCCCTGAGCGCCGGTGGCAGATCGCGCAGGTTGATGTCGGGCACCGTATCGAAGCAAGCGAATGTAGGTTGGGTTCTGGAAGCGGGTGTTCTTCTGTGAGCGGGTGTGCTTGTGGCGGCGGGTGAGGGTAGGTTGTCTGGGAGGAAGCTTTCCTCCTGTCTTGGTCGCCGTGTTGTCTCCTGGCATGGTCTTGACGGGGTTGTCATGTTATACTCCTCCTCAACGGCATTCATGTACACAAAATCTTCTGGTTGAGGGGGTGCGCTTGGTGATGAAAGGTGATCGAAGGTCCCATTCATCACATCCATGCCACCCTCCTGCTCCAGCGTCGGTGATACAGGGACATGAACACCGAGCAAATGATGTATCCCCGCTATGTCAGTCTCTATCTTCTCCATCCGTCGATCCATCTTCTCCATCCGTTGATCCATCTTCTGCATCCGTTGATCCATATTTAGCATCCGTTGATCCATATTTAGCATGGCCTCCAGAAGCAGATTTATCTTTGCCAGCCCAACAGAGTTCCCAGGGATATCCACACTTATCCCATTCAGCATCCGGTCTAATGAGCTGCTTCTTGTGCATGGCATGCTGTGGACATCTGGGTGGATGGTTGCTACGGAGGATGAGATGGGGGTTCCATGGAGAGAAGCGGCAGCATCGCCGAAGAAGGGTGGAGTAGGTGTACTGTGGATATCCAGGAGAGGAGAAGCGGCAGCGTCATCGAAGAGGGATGGAGAAAGTGACCTCTGGATTTCCGCTCGAGAAGCAGCAGAGTCATCTAAGTGCAAAGGAGAAAGTGACCCGTGGATTTCAGGAGCACCAGCGGCAGTGTCGTCGAAGAGCAGTGGTGAAGATGGCTTGTGGGTTTCCAGGAGGGCGGCGGCAGTGTCGAGGACGAGTAGTGGAGAAGATGGGCTGAAGATATCCGGGAGAGTGGTGGCAGAATCATCGAAGCGTATTGGAGGAAGTGGTCTGCGGGTTCGATGGGTTGGCTGCCATTTGTTTTGTGTTGTGTGTACATTACCGTATTCCTTCTTGACATAATAAGGCTGATGTCTATTAAAACCCTTAGCCCTTGGGGTCAGCAGAAGGTTTTCTTTATTGGCCTTAGCCTGTCGCTTTGGCCTTTGCTTGGAAACGGCTGCCGCCTTTCGCTTTTTCTGCGTGACATGCACGGCAGAGGCGAGTGGCTTCCTGCGTCTGTTGAATCGGGGTTGATCCATGGAAGCAGATGGCACAATGCAGTATCTGGACAAGGGCAAGTTCAGATAAAGATCATCGAGAGGTGGGCTATGTAAAGTGTGTAACCTTTTATGTATGGCGACGAGGTACAGGTGTTGAAAGTGGGCGTACTCTAATGTGAGTCATTAACGTATAAAGACACCATCCATTTTGTGGATTCACTGCACATTGAATACACATCGACTAAACATCGAATATACATTCTTGTGTTTGTATTTCTTTCTACTTGCAGCAATGCCTGTTAAAAAGATTTCAAAGGATCTCAGCATGCGAATTAAGGAGATGTACACGATCGGACACCGAATTGCAGATATCCAACGCTGGTTAGCTGCTTCTGGCCTCGTTGTGCCAGCAACCACCGTGAGCTATCATGCACACGGAAAAACCAGACAAGGCACGAGGACACCAACGGTAACTAACGCGTAAGTATATTTATATAACAACATTTCTTTATTTATTTATAAAATATTGTACTGTAGATCTACTAGTGGCTATTTGATAGTCCACAATGAAGATGGTGAGGAATAGCCATTAGTGAGCTTTCAATCTATTGTGCATAGCACATTGGTATATACCTTTGCATGGGTAGTTCTCCGTCACCTGTATCTACTTTACAGGCCTTTTAACCTTGTTATTGCTGAACTAGGGGGTTGACTATTTAGTCCTTGATTGTTGATCTCTGCTAGTTAGCTAGTTAGCAGTTAGGTGGGCACTCCACCTCCCCCCCTAGACCTCAGTTATAGTATTTTATATATTTTTGTCTGTTTTTTTGTATTTTGTCACCACAGTCAGTTGACCATTTTTTCAACAATTTTGACATCTATTTTAAATTATACGATTAAAGCATTTTAATTTTAAATCTATCACCAATTCATATTTGCTTACAACGAGTGCTGCCCACAGGGTGTCTTTTGTTTATTTGTTATAATAGTTAGAGTAAACAGTAGTTCCAGTATAGACTAGTTTGACAGTACTATGGTAACTGCATACTGTAGTCAAATATGGAGTAGCTATACAGTACACAATGCCATAATACAGTATGCACCTACAGTACAGTAACTGCTCAATTTATTTATTTCCAGAGAGAGCAGCACCAGCCATCTGGTTACAAAGTATTTAGCAGTAGTCAGAGTATATAGATGTTCCAGTATGGACTTGTTTGACAGTGCTAACAGCGTACTGTAGTCCAATATGGAGTAGTTACAGTATACAGTACACAATGCCATAATACAGTACAGTATGCACCTAACTGCTCAATTTATACAGTAGTTCCAATATAGACTAGTTTAACAGTACTACATATCACACAATGCCATAATACAGTATGCACATAACTGCACTAATTTTTTGTTTTCTTGTCTTTTCAGGAAACAAGGATGGACTGGGAGAGAGGGGGGGGGGTGTCATGTACAGTCTGTGAATTGTTTGTACAGTTAAGTGTACAGTATCTAAACAGCAGTAATGATGTACACAAAACCTCTCCTCTCTCAATGAGCTACAGTACTGTACAGAGAATGAGGAAGAAGATAAAGACGTAAAAAAATATATTACTATATATATATATATAAATATTATAAATTATATATTATTAATTAATATTATTATCAAGGTGCATTATTCATGTTTATCCACCGCCCTCAATTTCCATCTGACAGAAGAATTTAATAAAGACTGCATTATGTATTATTCATGATTATTTTTATATTTGTTTTTTCTGGTTCCTGAAAAAATAAAATAATTATTTATTTACATTCTTGATAATCATAATCTTTGACAACACCCCCCCCCCCCCCACACACATCTACAGTACACCAAAGAAAAAGAATGAATGACAAAACAACATGAATCAGTTAATTGTTTTTTTAACTCTCATTTCTCACAGTGCTGTGCAAATCAGATTTACATATCAAATTTGAGAAGGGATTTTTCGAAAGCGTTACCGTAAACAAAGCCTCAAAGGGTTGGTTGGGTGAGTCATGCGCAGTAATCAGCTAGCTCCCATTTCAAAGAGGATTACACGCAGGTGCAGTGAGGTGATGCTCGGCTAGGGACGGATTAAGAACACAATGGCAAGCTTCAGAAAATGAATGACTCTGTGGAGGTGTCTGTCGATAAGAGTTTCAAATCCTTGAGCGAACCTTGTGTGTGTGCGTGGGGGAGGGGGCTACAGGGTACTGCTGCATGAAGGATTAGCTGTGCAGCAGTTCAAAGAAATGACATAATTTCAAAAGGCAGGTCATCATAATAATTTGATCCCTACACCCCCAAATACAGTACATAAAAAGCACACAAATCAACCATGTGAAGTCAAATGCACAGGGTCGCAGTCAAAAGCTACAGCACAGATTGAATATCGTAATATCAAGATGGTTTTTGCAGGCTTGTGGAGAAAATAAAAATACAAAATGAGGAGAATTTTTTTTTTTTTGGTCACTCACTCAAGCAAGCCGTGGTGAATTTACAGGTGCATGCGCAGTACTCAACTAGCTCCCATCCCAACGAAGATGACATGCAGGTAGGTGCATAGAGAGGTGATGCTCTGCTAGGGACGGATTAAAAACACAATGGCAAGCGTATTATATATATTTTTTTTCTTCCTGATAATATAAATATTTATTTACATTCATGATAATCATAATCATTGATAACAACCCGCCCCCCCACACCTACAGTACACCAAAGAAAAATAATGAATGACAAAACAACATGAATCAGTTAATGGTTTTTTTAACTCTCAATTCTCACAGTGCTGTGCAAATCAGATTTACATATCAAATTTGAGAAGGGATTTCTCCAAAGCATTACAGTAAACAAAGCCTCAAAGGGTTGGAGGGGGGGGTTGGGTGAGTCATGCGTAGTAATCAGCTAGCTCCCATCTCAAAGAGGATTACACGCAGGCGCAGTGAGGTGATGCTCGGCTAGGGACAGATTAAAAACACAATGGCAAGCTTCAGAAAATGAATGACTCTGTAGAGGTGTCTGTCGATAAGAGTTTCAAATCCTTGAGCGAGCCTTGTGTGTGTGTGCGTGGGGGAGGGGGGTACAGGGTAAAGCTGCATGAAGTTCAAAGAAAATGACATACTGTAATTTCAAAAGGAAGTTCATCATAATAATATGATCCCTACACTTCCAAATACAGTACTGTACATAAAAAGCACACAAATCAAACATGTCCAGTCAAACGCACAGGGTCGCAGTCAAAAGCTACAGCACAGAGAGAGAAAATAAAAATAAAAAATCACTCTTGAAATTCGGAAGCAAGCAGGAATGTGATTGAAACCAGAAAGACACACATTCAAAGGAATGGTGTGGGAGAGGTGTACTGCACTGTAGATGAGGAAAGAAGTTGAAATACTGCAGTTCAGTAGAACTGCAGTTCAAAGTAATGACATAATTTCAAAAGGCAGTTCATCATAATAATATGATCCCTACACCCCCAAATACAGTACATAAAAAGCACACAAATCAACTATGTGCAGTCAAACGCACACATTAAGAACACAATGGCAAGCTTCAGAAAACGAATGACTCTGTGGAGGTGTCTGTCGATAAGAGTTTCAAATCCTTGAGCGAGCCTTGTGTGTGCGTGGGGGAGGGGCCTAAAGGGTACAGCTGCATGAAGTTCAAAGATAATTACATACTTTCATTTCAAAAGGCAGTTCATCATAATAATATGATCCCTACACTCCCAAATACAGTACATAAAAAGCACGCAAATCAACCATGTGCAGTCAAATGCACAGGGTCGCAGTCAAAAGCTACAGCACAGATTGAATATCGTAATATCAAGATGGTTTTTGCAGGCTTGTGGAGAAAATAAACATTGAAAATTGAGGAGAAATTTTTTTTTTCTTTTTTTTTGGTCACTCACTCAAGCAAGCAGTGGTGGGTGAAGTTACAGGCACATGCGCAGTAATCATCTGCTGTCAAGCAGGAATGTGATTGAAAACAGAAGGCCACACGTTCAAAGGAATGGTGTGGGAGAGATGTACAGTACTTCACTGTAGATAAGATAAGAAGTTGAAATACCCTGCAGTGCAGTAAATTATCCTGTGTGTGTGCGGGGGTGAGCGAGGGGAGAGCGCTGTACAGTATATGCCAAAATGTGACACTGTTACAGTACTGTACACGCCTATGCATTTCAACAATTTTCAAATGAGACATACAGCACTGCAAATGCATGTATACAGTAAATATGCAAATTTACAATTACTGCGCGCGCACACGCAGACTGTGTACTGACGTAGGTTGAACTGCTAAGATATTAGACTTCCAAGACAACAGCTCGCGAATGCCCCCCTGAGTTTTTAGACGGTATTGCAGTATTGCAGACAGCAAGAATAAAATGCTAATATTACGAGCGCTAAAATAACGCAATTCACTCCGGACCCAAAAAAAAAAAAACGCATCTGACCGAGATAATCAGAGCGTCGCGGATCCAGCCGATTTAGGATAAAGGCGGCCGCCACTGTATAGTGATGACAGCGCGCAAAGACGGAATACAAAATAACACAAGTTTATTAACAAAGCATGTAGAAAACATTAACACCCCAGATGATAAATGCTTATTACAACTAAAAAAAACATGACAAAACATAACTAAAATCAATTGACTTGCATTCAAGGCTATGAGACACTGATAATAAACACTTATACTGTACAAGCAATCCCCTGATCGAATTTTATATTATTTTATACGAAAAACAGCATCATGCCTGTTTGAACATAGGGGAAATGGATGATGAACATACTTGTAAAAAACAAACAAACAAAAATATATGTGCTTAAATATACCAAAACGAACTGAAAATATAGAAAAGGTCTAGACTAAAAAATACAAATAATGAATTATTAAAGTTATATACCTATTATAAATTATAATTAAATATGTCCAATTAATCAATAATTATCTGACAGCTTCCTGTCTTTTATCCCTGTTCCATCAGGAGTTGATTGTGCACACCTCTCCTGTTCAGGTGTGCAATCCAACACCCGTGCAGTCTGGCAAGGGAGTTAACCTTTTCACTCCCTTACATACCCCCCTCCCCCTCAGAGTGTAGCCCCGCGCTCACTCAGCCATTTAAATGTCCCCCTTTCTTGGGAAACACCTCTGCCTCACAGGTGAGTCTTTTGGACTCCTTTTCTTCTTCTTCATTGACTTCCAATTTTTACTGCAACCAGTTACTTTGGTTTTTCTTTCCATGACAATTACCGTGCTTTCTAGGCCTGCGGAATGGTATTTTGCCACCTTTTTCATGTCAGCCAATATACTCAACACAGGAGCAGCAGATTCTACCACCATTTCCAGAGAACGTCCTATCCTTTCAGCTCCATCAGACAAGGGTTCCTCTGATCTTGATTCTGCACTCACGCCCTTGCCTGTTGCCTGCTGGGCAGCTGGAGGGCTACAGTGGCGGCCGAGCTGAGTTCAGCGGCCGCCACCGCAATCCGCGTCCAGATGTGGCTGGGTCCCGCCGCGTGCCGCGCGTCACTGATGCGCGGTCACGCGTGCCAGGGAGTGTGCGCGCATGGTGCACGTGGTGCGCGTGGTGCGCATGCCCAGGGATCACCCGAAGGTGGTGGCGAGCTAAGGGGGAATGTGGGAGCAGAGGGGGACCCCGGGGGACCCGGAGAAGAGGGGCAGAGTGGAGCCAGAGGTCGAGAGGGGAGGGGAAGGATGCGGGGAAGATGCGGCTGGCACTCGGCCAAGTTCGGCGCCAAGCCGCTGGACAAGACGGGTAAGCGTTAGAGTAAAGCTGGCCGCAGCAGTAGTTAGTGCGTTCTCCGGCAGTTCAAACTTTGCAATCCCGTTTTGCAGTTGAGTGGTGTCACCAGCTCTCACTGTACCCTTGTCTTCATGGGCATTAGTCTCTGTGGGATACAGATGCTTAGGCAAGACCAGTGGAGACACCTGTACATTTTTGGTTGGCAGAGCCTCACTCTGTTTTACCTCTACCACCATATTTTCCATGGACTCCTGCGACTCCAGTGTCTGTTTTAGGTTTGTAACCTTTTTCTCCAGCTTCACCTTTTCAGACTCCAACATTTTAACTGTGGGCCCAAAAATGTTTTCAGACTCTTTCTCTCTCTTCAGTACTGTAATCTAATTTCTCAGTCTTTCAAGCTCTTCCACATCTAGGCTTTTCTGCAAATTCAAATAATCCGCGAGAGATCTCTGTTTCTTGAGTACATCCTGTAATTCTATCGCCATTTTTTCCATGCACTCCTTCTGTTACCCGTGTCTCTTTTAGTTTTGTAGTCTCTTTATCTTTGTCCTCAAGTGACTTCAGAGCTTGTTCCATTTTATTATTTCAGCTTGATCCTCCAATTTTTCTGTTAGAGCCTCCACCTCTTTCCTGTGCTTGCTCTGAGTTTACATCAATGCCTCCTTCATATTTTCCAGCTTTGCCAATTTCTTTGCCATGGTTGCGGCAGCTTGCATTTTCCACGCCTCTTTCTCCAGGGCGTGCTGACTTTTGGGGATGGAGCAGCCTCTCTGCTCCTCCAGCTCTTGTACCAGTTTCTGGACCGCCTCGTGCTCCCTCTCATACAGAGTTACCTGGCCTCTAAGTTCCTCCTCCATCAATGCTCTGGTTATGCTCAGTGTGGCCTTCAGCTCCTCAGGCTGCTCTGTGGGGACAAACGCTCATGAAGCCCTTGCTACTTCACATCAGCATCTGCCTGTTTCTGCTTGGACTCCTACAGACTCATGTGCAGACCTAGCAGCTGGTTTTGTAGCTTCAGTTCTGCTTGTGTGTGATGCTCCAAGGTGACACATTCTCCTTGCAGTACGCTCTCTTTATTCTTCAGTGCTTGCTGCACTTCTAGCTTTTCCAGGGCCAATTGTTTCTTCACTTCTTCTGCTTGGTGAAGCTTTTCATCTCCTTCACTGACCTGGTTTGTGAACTCTGAAACCTTCTCTTGTAGGTTTTTCTTCTCCTCTCTTACAGACTCTAGAGTTTGCCCGACCTCTTCAATGGTGTAATCATATAAATTCAGCGCTGCGGTGAGACGGTGACTCTCCTTCTGAGAGACTTCCAATTCAGCCTTTTGCTTCTTCATTCCTGGTGGCAGCAGCTGCATTTGACCGCTTAAGGTTAGTCCTCATGTCCTGGAACACGCTCTGCAAGTGACGCTTTGTCTTCTCCAAAGTTACAAACTTGGCGATCACTGCGGACAGACCCCTCTGTAGCTCAGTCTTAGCTTCTTGCTCTTTAACCAACTGTTCGTGGAGGAGATCATAGTCATGCTTGGCATCTCGCAATGCATCTTTAACAAGGCTCAAGGAATCATCAACTTTTTCCTTTGCCATCTCCTTTTGAATCCACACCTTCATCACTGGATATTCCGCCAGTCCCTATTGGCTGCAGAACATCTCGGCTCCCTTTGGAATTAGGATTTCCTGATGTCACAGGCTCATCATTAACTGTTTCTGTACCTTCCGCTGTCAGTTGCGAACTTTTCTTTTTCCTCTTTTTTTCTTTGTTTTGGTAGTGTAACGCCTGAATGTCCACAGACATGGCCAGTCCCCAATACTGAGGTGGGTAAGGGTATAACACGCACCCAACAGCAGTGAGGGCATGCCCGGAGTGTGGTATTATGCGTTGCCGGGCCTGGTGAGAAAGGGTTAGCCTGATACTTGCTGTGTCCAGGGTGCCAGAAGTCCGAGGATCAATATCCAAGAGCCGTAAGTAAGGGGCAGGAGAGAGCAGCGTAGTGAGGTCCAAAGCCGAGTCCAGGGGTAGCAAGGTACACGAAGTCAAACGAAAGCCGAGATCAAATCCAAGGGTATCCAACAGGGGCAGGAACAGGAACATGAGCTGTAACACAGAAGGGAGCCAGGCATAGACAACCGCACTACAGGAGTCACAAAAGAACTATGCAGAGCGAGGAAGGAGAGGGTAGCCTGGGGTTATAAATGTGGAAGGATCAATGGTAGCAAGAGGTGGAGCAGAGGCCTGTCTGAGTAAGCCTAGGGATAGGTTCAGCTGCGCAGAGTGGGAGTCAGCCAGGTGAGTGGTGGAGATAGCTTGCAGCTGATGGGGGGTGGAGCCAACAGTGCGGGAGGACGACCAAGAGAATCGGGTGTGCGCATGCCCTGTAAGGTTCCCGTGCGCGCGCCCCTGACACGTGTGGGAGGATGCGGCATGTGCCACGGAGGAGCTGCATGGCGTCTGACCGGGAGAGGTAAGGAGCCAACAGGGAGGGGGTCTGGAGCAAGCAGCCGCACTGGGAGCAAGGGTGACGGGGACCCGCTGAGAGGCACGTGTCCCCCGATCCCTTACAGTACCCCACCCTTGAGGATCGGACTCCGGACGATCCTCCCAAGGTTTGTGAGGAAATTTTCAACAAAATTGTTTAAGAAGAGTTGGATCATGAATGTGATGTCTTTGCTCATCTTTGGCCACCAAAAGGTCCGTTTAATAAGATCCACTGTCCTTTTGAAGCCTGGATGACCAGCAGATCTGGAAGAATGCCCCCACTCCAAGATCTTGTGGCGAAAACGTGGAGCAGCGTACAGTCATCCTTTTGGCACCTTAAATCTCCTAGGGATAGGAGCCTGGGTTTTAATGATCTCATCCAGGATATCAAAATTATTGGCAGAAATAATGTATTTAGCAGGAAGAATAGTCTCCGAAGATTCGTTAGATCCTTCCTCCGTAGAAAACTGGCGAGAAAGTGCATCAGCCTTGATATTCTTAGTACCCGGAATATAAGAAATCGTGTAATTGAAATGAGAAAAAAAGTGCCCAACGTGCTTGACGGGATCCCAGACGATGAGCCCCCTCAATGTAAAATAAGTTTTTGTGATCGGTGAGAATTGCTACTGGCTCTTTGGTACCCTCGAGGAGGTGTCTCCATTCTTGCAAAGCTAACTTGATAGCCAAAAATTCACGGTTCCCGGCATCCTAATTTCTCTCGGCTGAAGAGAATTTCCTAAAAAAGGATCCACAAGGATAGAGTCTTTCTTGGGCAGAAGACCTTTGCGAAAGTACTGCCACAGCTTCCACATCAGAAGGGTCAACCTCAAGGGTAAAAGGAAGAGATGTGTCCGGGTGCCGAATGATGGGATGGAGAGGAAAGCTGTTTTGAGAAACTCAAAGGCTTTGATGGCCTCTGGGGACCATGTTGTTGGATCAGCCCCTTTTTTGGTAAGAGCGGTAATGGGTAGAGCGATAGTGGAGAAATTACGGATGAATTTCCTATAGTAGTTTGAAAACCCAATGAAACGCTGGACAGCTTTTAGGGAATTCAGCAATAGACAATCTAGAACCTCCTTCAATTTCTCAGGATCCATGGTGAAGCCTTTATCGGAAATTACATAGCCAAGGAAGGCTGTGGACGATTGGTGGAAGAGATATTTCTCTATCTTTGCGTAGAGGCTATTAGCACGAAGCCGAGCGAGAACCACCCTGGTGTGACGAATATGCTCTTCCAGGTTTTTGGAGAAAATGAGGATTTCATCTAGGTATACCCAAAATGTCCCAGAAGATGTCATTCATAAATTCTTGGAAGACGGCTGGGGCATTGCAGAGGCCGAACGGCATCACTAGATATTTATAATGACCCGTACGTGTGTTGAATACAGTTTTCCACTCGTCACCATCGCATATTCGGATTAGATTGTAAGTTCCTCTCAGTTCGAGTTTTGAAAATATAGAGGCTCCTTGGAGCCGGTCAAAGAGTTCCGAAATTAGAGGAAGAGGGTACCGGTTTTTAACTGTAATTTTGTTAAGCCCACAAAAGTCGATACAGGGTCTTAGGGAGCCATCCTTCTTTTTCCACGAAGAAGAAACCCGCCCAGGCCGGGGAAGTGGAATTCCGAATAAATCCTCTCTTGAGATTCTCCTGGATGTAAGTTGCCATAGCCTCGGTCTCAGGCACGGAGAGGGGATACGACTTAGATTTGGGGAGTCTGGCTCCAGGAATTAATTCGATGGGACAGTCGTACGAACGATGAGGTGGTAAGACTTCAGCCTGAGTCCAAAAAATCATGGTATACCTCAGGCAGGGTAGAGAGAGGAGGTGAAGAAGTGTCGAGACCAGTGAGCACGGTAACGGGAGGAATGACCGCCTTCTTCAAGGTAGGAGCCCACTGGATCGGTAGTTCGTCTGTCCAATCGACACGCGGGTTGTGAAGCTGGAGCCATGGCAATCCCAAAATGACCTGGACAGTAGGTGAGTGGAAGATATCGAAGATGATAACCTCAGTATGACAATCCGCGGTGGTCAGGGTGAGAGGAACAGATTCCCAACTAATGAACACTGGTCGGAGCAGTGGACCTCAAGGCCGATGGGTGACTTCTTCTTGACTAACGGAATTTGGTTGTTGCAGGCATAGTCGTGATCCAAGAAGTTACCACCAGACCCGGAGTCGATGAAGGCTTCAACTTCTACCCGGACATTGGGACCCTCGAGAGTTATGGGGAGAAGAATTATCTTTGGTAGCTCTTTGGGGGAAGAGGGGCAAGGAGAGATGGTGCCCAGTAAAAGCCCCTCTACCTTTACTGGGCGTTCTCGTTTCCCGGTTTCAGGTGACAGTGACGTAGTTGGTGTTCCAGGGAGCCACAGTAGAAGCAGAGACCCTCATTTTTGCGGAGTGTTCTCTCAGCAGTCCAAAGCTGTTGGCTACCGATTTGCATCTGCTTGGGAGTGTCCAATGCAGGAAGAGCCAAGGAAGGAGACCTAGGAGAAGCTGGCAAGGGCAGCTTTAAATGGGGATGCTGGCGCTCCTGGCGTCGCTCTTGAATGCGCTGGTCCATCCGGATGCTGAAGACAATGAGATCTTCTAGAGATGAGGGACGAGCGTGAGCTGCCAGGTCATCCTTGAGGGATTCAGATAATCCCTGCCAGTATGCCGCGGAAAGGGCTTCATCATTCCACCGAGTCTCTGCAGCGATGGTGCGGAACGCCACTGTGTATCTTGCAGCCAACCTGCGACCCTGGGAGAGACAAAACAAGGAAGAAGCGGCAGTCTCCCTACGCGCTGGCGTGTCAAAGACCTGCTGGAACTGTCGTCGAAATTTGGGGTAGTCTTGTGTTATCTCAGATCTCTGCTCCCAGAGAGGTGAAGCCCAAGCGAGAGCGTCACCCGCCAGTAGGGCATAGACATATGCCACCTTAGAGTGACCTGTGGGAAACCGAGATGGGGACATCTCAAACTGGACGTCACATTGGTTCAAGAATCCCCGGCAAGTAAGGGGATCTCCAGCATACCAGTTGGGAGGAGGAATACGTGGCTCTGAGATGCCCATGGGTACTGGGGAAGGAGGGGATGGTGCAGCTGGCGATTCCCGCAGGGAGAGTTTAGAAAGCTGCTGTGCCACGGCCATGACTTAATCGATCAAAAATTGTCAGTGATCCACAGACACACCTTGGCCCACCTCAGGGTGGTCTGCATTTGTTGGGCTCTGCATAATGTAACGCCTGAATGCCCGCAGACCTGGCCAGTCCCCAATACTGAGGTGGGTAAGGGTATAACATGCACCCACAGCAGTGAGGGCGTGTCCGGAGTGTTGTATGATGCGTTACCGGGCCTGGTGAGAAAGGGTTAGCCTGATACTTGCGGCGTCCGGGGTGCCAGAAGTCCGAGGGTCAATATCCAAGATCCGTATGTCAGGGGCAGGAGAGAGCAGCGTAGTGAGGTCCAAAGCCGAGTCCAGGGGTAGCGAGGTACACGAAGTCAAACGAGAGCTGAGATCAAATCCAAAGGTATCCAACAGTGGCAGGAACAGGAACGTGAGCTGTAACACAGAAGGGAGCCAGGCATAGACAACAGCACTCCAGGAGTCACAGAAGAACTATGCAGAGCGAGGAAGGAGAGGGCAGACTGGGGTTATAATTGTGGAAGGACCAAGAGGTGGAGCAGAGGTCTGTCTGAGTAAGCCCAGGGATAGGTTCAGCTGCGCCGAGTGGGAGTCAGCCAGGTGAGTGATGGAGATAGCCTGCAGCCGATGGGGGCGGAGCCAGCGGTGCGGGAGGACAACCAAGAGGATCGGGTGCGTGCACTGTCTGTAAGGTTCCCATGCGCGTGCTCTGGCTGCGTGTGGGAGGATGCTGCCTGTGCCGTGAAGGAGCGGCATGGCATCTGACCGGGAGAGGTAAGGAGCCGATGGGCAGGGGGTCTGGAGCGAGCAGCCAGACTGGGAGCCGGGGTGACGGGGACCCGCTGACAGGCGCGTGTCCCCTGATCCCTTACAGGTAGGCTCTGAGGCATGAGCAGTACTGTGTTCACCTTCCTTGCTTGGAACTTCTGCATTTTCTCCTCACCCCCATGCATTGCTTGCTGTTGCAGTCGCTGGAGACTATCTTCCTCATACTGCCGGCACTCTTCATACTCCAGCACGTAAGTACACCCCTCTTCCGAGTGCCCTGGTTCCTCGCATTCCATACATACTAGGGGCATATTGCCATTGCGTCTCGCCATCGCTGGGCAGCCTGGACTTCAGCAAAACATCAATAAAAACTTTTCATTCACCTTTTTCTTCCAGAATCAGTACCTCGCGTCGGTCACCGTCTGTATTCGTTTTTCTACTTCAGCACAGATTCGCATCAATTCTTTCAAATTTTTCCTGAATATTCTCGATTCACAGCTGGTAGTCCTATGCGGTGTGGCAGTCTGTACTTCTAGAATCAGTAACGCTTGTGGGTCACTGTCTGTATTCACAGCTTCAGCGACAATTTTTTTTCACACACTTGGTGGTGCAGACTTCACTCCCAGAATCCATATCTCCCGTGAGTCGCTGTCTGTAGCCATCTTGCTTCCAAAATCAGAACCGCTTGTGGATCACCGTCTGTTGTGCAGCCTTGTTTTGTTGCTTTATCCAGAGCAGTGATCCTCTGCATGCGATTCTTCTGCTGACCTCTGGAGATGCTGCATCCCACTTCAGATACCATATGTGACAGAGTGGACTGAAGGCGAGGGCAGATAGACGCACCGACAGAGGGTTCCACTTAACTATAGTGGTAACTATAGTGGTTTATTTGCCACAAGCAGCAACCAAAACATTGGGACTACTGCCCTTTAAGGCAAAACACAAAATAATAAAATCAAATCCTATTCCCGTTATGGAAACTAACTACACTAGCAGGTCCATAGCTAAAGCGCTGGCCAACTAACCTGGTTCCGAGCCCAAAACATATGGACCAGTATTTAGGGAGTAATATAGAAAGTCTTATCTGGATTGCAGGGACTCCTTTACATGGTCTCTGTGTCGCTCCTTCACTCTTTTAGGAATGCTAGTTCTGGGGAGCAATCTTTATCCTGGGTGTGACCCTGCAGGCCTGCTTCCTTTAGTCCTAGGGTCCATAACAGCCAGACTCTCACCGGCTGGGCAACATTCACTTCCTCTCTCTCTGTGGAGAAAAGCAGTCTCTGTCTCTGACAGCTTCCTGTCTTTTATCCCTGTTCCATCAGGAGTTGATTTTGCACACCTCCCTGTTCAGGTGTGCAATCCGACACCCATGCAGTCTGGGAAGGGAGTTAACCTCTTCACTCCCTTTCAGTCATCTATATATCTTTTGTAAAAAGTGATAAATTGTCGGAAGGGATTTCCATCTCCAAACACGTGGACCGACTCCCACCAACCTAAAAATAAGTTGGTGTACTGTAGGAGGGAGAAAAGCTGGTGCCCATAGCAGTTCCACGTGTCTGGAAATAGAAAACCCATCGAACAAAAAAGAATTGTGTGTTAATAGAGTGTATGGAATCAAGAATAAAAGTGCTCTGTGAAAATCAGAGTGCTCCAAATAAAACCTGATAGCTGCCATCCCATGATGGTGTGCTATAGTTGTACATAAAGATGTTACATCTAGTGTAACCCAGACGTTACCTATTTACATAGTTACATAGTAGATAACGTTGAAAAAAGATGTACGACCATTAAGTTCAACCTATGCTAAATTTAGACAACAGATACTTTATCCTATATCTATACTTACTTGTTGATCCAGAGGAAGGCAAACAAAAAAAACATTAATTGGAAAAATAAATTCCTTCCTGACTCCAAGAATTGGCAATCAGATTACTCCCTGGATCTACATCCTTCCCACGGTTACTTATTTGGAATATCCCTGTATACCTTTCCTTTCTAAAAAAAAGATGTCCAAACTTTTTTGAACATATCTATTGCATCTGCCATCATTGTCTCCATGGGTAATGAATTCCACATTTTAACTGCTCTTACTGTAAAGAACCCTTTCCTTTGTTGCTGGTGAAATCTCCTTTCCTCAAACCTAAAGGGATGCCCCTGAGTCCTTTGTACTGCCCGTGGTATGAATAGTTAATTTGAATGCTCCTTGTACTGTCCCCAAATATATTTGTATATAATTATCATATCCCCTCTTAGGCGCCTCTTTTCTAATGTAAATAAATCTATGTTAGCTAGCCTCTCCTCATATGTAGATTGGCCATCCCCTTTATTAATGTGGTGGCTCTTCTCTGCACTCTCTCTAGTTCCATATTGTCTTTTCTAAGGAATGACGCCCAAAATTGTACTCCATATTCAGGCGTGTGGTCTTACTAATGCTTTGTAAAGCGGCATAATTATGTTTACTTCTCATCCATGCATTGCCCGTTTTATGCAAGATAAGATCTTGTTTGCCCTTGCAGCTACTGCATGACTTTGGGTACTATTTCTAAGCCTGCTATCTACAAGCACTCCTAAATCCTTCTCCATCAAGGATTCCCCCAATGTATCCCCATTTAATGTGTAAGTCACCAGTTTATTCTTGAATCCCAAATGCATAACTTTACATTTATCTGGATTAAACCTCATCTGCCATTTACCTGCCCACGTTTCCAGTTTCTCCAAGTCCTCCTGGAGAGAAATTACATCCTGCTCTGATTCTACTACCTTACACAATTTAGTATCATCAGCAAAGATGGAGACTTTGCTCTCTGCCAACCTAAAGGTCATTAATAAACAAGTTAAAAAGCAGGGGTCCCAGTACCGATCCCTGAGGTACTCCACTCACGACTTTAGTCCAACCTGAAAAAATTCAATTTATGACAACCCACTGTTGTCTATCCTTCAACCAGTTTTGAATCCAGGTGCCAACATGATTCCTGAGTCCAATTTGCTTTATTTTGTACACCAACCTCTTGTGTGGAACCATATCAAAAGCTTTTTCAAAATCTTATTATACCACATCAACTGCATTGCCCTGGTCTAAATTCCTACTTAACTCATCAAAGAAACAAAAAAGGTTAGTTTGGCATGATCTTTTTTCCATGACCAATAAATAACTTTTTATGGGATACGCACCCTCCTCTCTACTTTTTTCTGGATATAAAGTAGTGCTCTGCCAGTTCTCTTCCTTTCTATCCATTTCCTCCCCTACCTGTTTATTTAGCCACATTGGTTTTGACTAATTTCTTTTATACTTATTACCCAAGTGTATACGCTAATAAGTGTGCTTTTCTAACAATGTTTTAAAGACTGTCCATTTATCTTCTTCATTTTTCAATTTTTACATGTGAGTAAGTTATGTATGTTTGTGTGTCCTCTAAAACAGGGGGGCGCAAACTTTAATTTAAGTGCCTTCGGGAAGCGCGTGGGGCCTCTGTAAACCATGCCTCAGGAAGGTCCCATTTTGGAGGACCGAAATGTTGGGATTCTTGATGTACCACTAATTTCACCAAGACACTTTGTGAAGTTTTCTACAATTGAGTGCTGTCTCTTGCTTTACCAGACCTTGGAACGCTAACGTATGTCTATATTATCCATATGGGGCAAGCACCTCCAGCCTATCAGCACCTAAGTAGTGCCAACTGCTCTATTTGACTAGAGATATATATATATATATATATATTGACAAAAATATAGACAGCGCCCTTCACCCAATACACCTAAATTGCTGCAGTACTGACATAGTGGCAAGTGTTTGCACCAGGTATACTAGTTTAATTCAAACAGATAAATATCAATATAAAATGGCATGAACAAATACATTTTGCCCAAATTGTGTTTAAAATATTAAAAAACAAAAAAGAAGAAGTGTGCATAGAAATCAAGAATACATGGAAAAAATAAAAATGATAAAAATAATTTGAAAAAATAAGAAAAATGAATTGCAATGCAGTTCACATATACGACTCAATGTGTCATAGGACTAAACTAAACATATATTAAGAATAAATTATGCTCATATAAAAATGGTAAACATATATGAAAAAAATTGTGAATAAAAAAATGAATTTTAAAGCCAAATACATATAATCACAAAGAATACTTAAGTCCTCATATTGTCCATGATAAGTGACTAACAAAGTCCAGGCTGCTTCTTCTTGGGCTCACCAAACTCCCACAGTACCTATTAGAGAAAAAGAGAAAAGAGGCGCCCGATCCTTGTGTAAAATCAGATAGAAATATTTTAATACATCACGGACAAGACAAATGCACACTTACAATTTGTCTGATAAAATAAGGCATATTATGGGACCAGCCCATGCACCAACTGAGTTCAGTTCCATGGGTAACATTAAGCTAATCTATACCTGGTGCAGCGGTGTTAATCTATGGCTGAATTAATTGAAAGAGCATCAATTTAAAATACATGAAAACATCTTTAAAACAGAATCAAATACATTAATATAATATAATTAAATTGAGAAATATATAACTACATAATGAAAACAAATTAGATCATAATGATGTTTAACAACAAAGGCTAATTACAAATAATAAATAAATAAAACCTTTTCCGACCTAGGGCCTCATGCAGTAAGTGACGAATATGTGAAATCGGCAAGCTTACCGATTAGCCATGTTATTGGCGATTTTCCCTCTCCGTATGCAGTAAGTGCCGAATCCCTTCAAAATCAAGCCGAAAACTATTCCGCCCACTCTCACGATGATTTGCCGATCACACACAGGTGTATCGGCGTGCGTGGCGGGGTGCTGTTAGGTTCGCCAATCAAAAATCATGCTGAATCAGGCGAAGCAAGCATGTATTGGATAGCGCGCCATATTTAAAGGCAACGTGTACTGTTAATCATTCTCTGTGTTGTTGGGAGTGAGAGAGAGAGAGACGCACAGAGCTGGGCGATTTAATATTTGCATATTGACTGAGAGACTTGTTGTGTATTGTGAGAGCTTTGTCCTTTGTTGTTTTGTTTACATCTTTGTCTTGTTTTCTATGTGGAAGTGTTTCATGTGATTGGATGTACATTTCTTTTCTGTTTTTTGTGAGTGCTGTAAGTATGCCCGCAAAGCGTGGGAAGAGTGATGCTGGTGTGAGTGGTAGTGCTACTCGTGCGAGTACACGTCGGAGTGAACGTACTGTTCAGGGGAGTGATGTTGCTAGGAGTGCGAGTGCTGTTGCTGGGAGTGGGAGTGCTGTTGCTGGGAGTGGGAGTGCTGTTGGTGGGAGTGGGAGTGCTGGGAGTGGGAGTGCTGTTGCTGGGAGTGGGAGTGCTGTTGGTGGGAGTGGGAGTGCTGTTGCTAAGAGTGCGAGTGCTGTTGGTGGGAGTGGGAGTGCTGTTGCTAAGAGTGCGAGTGCTGTTGGTGGGAGTGGGAGTGCTGGTGCTGGGAGTGGGAGTGCTGTTGGTAGGAGTGGGAGTGCTGTTGCTGGGAGTGGGAGTGCTGCTGGTGGCTCAGTTGCTGATGGGGTGTCTGGTGGTGGCGTGCTTGCTGGTGGCCAGCTTTTGGAGTCTCTTCCATTGGAACAAGGAGAGTCCAGTCAGCAGCAGGCAAGTTCTGAGCCTAAACGTGCTCGGAAGAAACGTGTGGAGAATCCACGTAATCCTCGCTTCAATGACCAGGAAAATACAGCTCTTGTCACTGGGATTCTGGAGCACTATGACAGTCTGTATGGACATTTAGTAGGTAAGTGTACCTTTCCATTTATTCTTCAAATACATGTGATCCTAGGTCATGTGAGTTTTGTTAATATGCAAATATGGGTCCATAATATCTTTTAATGTTAATTATTGTGGAAACACATTTTTTTATCATGCGTTACAAGGACAAGAAAACTCAGGCGTTCAATTTGCGATAACTGCATACAATATTAATGCAAGCTTCCTTACATGTCTAGGTTTAGTAGTGAATGCTCATGTGCTTCACATATTACACCTAAAACAGCATGTTTGCTATCTCTTGGAACAGCTAGCAGTGTAGGAAACTGGTGGTTCTATTATTATGAATTAACGTCATATATTTTGTATGTTTTTCAAGCGCGGACAAGTTCATCAAGCAAAAAAGAAATGTGGGACACAATAATAATTGGTGTCAATGCGTTTGGGAATCGTGTCAGGGACAAGATTAATTGTCGCAAGAGATTTGACGATATTAGGGCTAAATTAAAAAAGAAAATACAAGACCAACGTCTGATCTTAACTCCATTGGAGGAGCTGCTTCGGGGAAAATTACTTCCCGTCGTCGTGGAAGTTTTGGCCGGTGACAAGGACATTGGAATTTATCCCTCACAATTTCCACCAGGTGAGAAATCTTACTGTACTAGGCGTGTCGTTGCTTACAGTTATTTTACACATTTCCGCTGCTTTTTATACTGTCTTCCCAATATAAGCATACCTACAGCTATATATGTATATGTCTGTTTCTCTCTCTCTATATATATATATATATATATATCAAAATAGACATATATGTTGTAGTCCTACTAAAAGCAGTAACTAATATACCACGTGGCATTGCGTGGTCATTTGCATGTGAATTCCCACAATGCTTTGCTGCAGTGGAAGCAATTGATGGTGGGCGAAGATGGGGAACAACAGGGTAGCACACATGTGTAAGACATGCTAATGTGAAATTATTACTAGGTACTGGTGCAGAACATAAATATATATAATATTAATGTGTATAATATTTATTTAACTCCTACAAACACGACATTACTGGCTATTCTAATCATACATCGAATATATTGCATGCAACGGCCAACATACATCACTTGCACTAACAAATGTATTGTTGTTTATTAAAAGGTCCTTTTTTGCTTTATGTCATATACAGACAGCATAATGAGGCACCCGTAGCATATGTTATGTCATTGTGTTCATAACTTGCACACTTCAGACGACTATTTTGCTCCTCTACCATTGTGTTAAAGCAGCTGCAATGAATATGTCATCACAGCGTACACGTCAACAGAGGGGGGTGGGGTTCAGCACACAGCCAAATTACAGGGTCATCTTACGGTCAACTTTGTTGACACCATTTTCACCTGCTTGAAGTAATTGAAAGGTCTGGCTGATTAGGGTTGTTGGGGGAGGGAATACCGTTCTTACAACCCGACTAGCAAAACTGAAGGTAATCACAGTCATTTGAAAGTTTAACTCTAGGTACTAAATCCCCCAACAAGTCATTAGTTATGAAACCGTACGTCACACATTCGTTCACTCACATCTATAGTTGAACTGATATCAACACCACATTATCACACACTGCATGTGTTGTGTTGTTGAGTGGCAGCCACATTCAGGCGTGCCACAGCTTCTATTAATGTACCACACATATCCTCTACCAAAAACGAATCTTTTTGCAATATGACCACCTTCATGATAACCATTGTGAATGTTCATCTCATGATAGTTATGTACATTATTATAGTGATATGACTACACAACATATGCTTTGTATGTACAAAATTAATAATTTTATCCTAACGCATTACTGCAGAAACATAGTATGTTGTATGTTATGGAACTCTAAAGTCCTAAGTACACAGGCATGTACATTGTTATTACAACTATTTATGTTCACTTTCACACACACATTTTCGGTTAAGGAACTGATGGTGTTAGTTAGTCATAAATACTGAACATACAGTAACTCTATGTTCAATATTTACGCATGTAAATTAACAACTGATGTTATTGTTATACATAGTTGCCCCTGGAGGACATGTGTCACCTGAGACGGAACAAGTGTCTTCACCTGGGTCATGCAGCTCATCACAGCTTGAAGGAGAGTGTATGAGGTGGTGGACATATAATATGTTCACTTCTATATGTTATGTTGTCATGTTCATTATTTGTTTTGCACATGTTCTTTAAATAGGATTACTTAGTGTCAGTGAAAAGGAAGTTTTTTAAGACAACATGTATTGTGTTTGTGATGTTAAGTATCATGTAGGAGTTGTGAGTTTTGAGCAACTTTTCATTCATTCTTATTTCATACTGAGTCCAAACATAATTCGTAAGTCAAGGTAGTTTTTAATGTGACGTTATAAAACGTATGGAAACATGTTAGGTCTTAGTTATCACAGAGTATAATTACATAGTAAAACAGCAGAGATTAACATGCCATTTCATAATGTGTACATTTATTTATAGCACATGATGATGATGATGCCGCCATAGACACAGAAATGCAATCAAGTGACCATGAAGAGGTTCCCATTGAAAGAGTTACACAGGCAAATCGTCCATCAAGTAACACATACGATGCAATAGTAGCTTCTGAGGAAAAAATTGTTGAAGCTGAAAATCGTCGCCATTCAGATCTGATGACAGTGCACGAAAGGATGATATCACTGCAGGAAGAAACGATATCACAATTGTCACATCTCCACAGAGTCTTCATTGAAGTTCCTAAATAGATACAAAAATTAAACACGACATTAGAAGCAGTAGTTGTTCAGCTAACCCAAGCTAATTACTTGAGAATGACTACAGTACCAAATTTCAACTTTAACCCATCAGAGGAAGGATCTTTACATGGTGCTAATTTTTCACCCCATGCATCTGATGTTCATTCCCCAGGTCGGAATGTTACCAGTAAAGTAGCTGAAAGTTCTGTGCATGTTCCTGACAACATCCTACCGCTGCCATCTGTAGACATTCTGGAGCTGACACCTACAAAGGAGGCGCCAAAAACAAAAATGCAAAAGCAGTTACTACTGACCAGTTTTTGGACACAAACCAAAAAACCCAAACATGAAACGGACCAACCATCAGTTGTGCACTGTGTACCAACTTGGTCACATGTGTCAGTGGGCACAAGCCCTGTCTGTGATCAGTCACTGCCCACAAGCCTTGCCCGTGAACAGTCACTGCCCACAAGCCCTGTCCGTGAACAGTCACTGCCCACAAGCCCTGTCCGTGAACAGTCACTGCCCACAAGCCCTGTCCGTGAACAGTCACTGCCCACAAGCCCTGTCCGTGAACAGTCACTGCCCACAAGCCCTGTCCGTGAACAGTCACTGCCCACAAGCCCTGTCCGTGAACAGTCACTGCCCACAAGCCCTGTCCGTGAACAGTCACTGCCCACAAGCCCTGTCCGTGAACAGGTTCAGTTCCATGGGTAACATTAAGCTAATCTATACCTGGTGCAGCGATGTTAATCTATGGCTGAATTAATTGAAAGAGAATCAATTTAAAATACATGAAAACATCTTTGAAACAGAATCAAATACATTAATATGATATAATATAATAAAATTAAGAAATATATAACTACATAGTGAAAACAAATTAGATCATAATAATGTTTAACAACAAAGGCTAATTACAAATAATAAATAAATAAAACCTATTCCGACCTAGTCACTAATAATAAATAATATACATATTAATTAATTGATTAACCATATATAAAGAAGTAATGAAACTCCTATTACATGTATAATAGCCCTTGCTAAAATATTCAAACATTAAATGTTATAAGAGGACAACATAGTATAAATTTTGTATTGATTAATACTAGCCCTAATAGTATAGCTAATTGTATATCATACTATTGTTAATAATCCGTTTTATACACACATTGCTAAAGTTTTGATTTTAAGCTTGTTTAGAGAGTAAATTGAAATTTGAAACTCTCCATGTATAATGCAAAGGAAGAGATGAAATTAGTGCAGTGATACTTGATTAATTTCAGTATTGAGACCTTATATCTGATATTAGATTATATTTATGTATGTTGAATCAAATACTGGATAAAGAATAAGTGATTCAAAATTGTGAAATTACTTTATTTTATTTTGTTTTATTTTGTTTGTATTTATACTAACCCTAGTAAATGTAATTATTTGGTGGGAGATTATAACAATACTATTCCCACTGGTGGTCCACACTGGTCTCCTGGGTGATGAAGCTACCTTGACATATAGATATCAATATTGTATAAAGTCAAAAAAGATCCCCCTTGGTCATGGGAGATTTGATTTTGGAAGAATAAAGCCAGTACAACATATGAAAAGAGATGAACTAAGAGGCAGCAATCCAGACTATTGTGAAAAATTTGTATAAAAATGAAAATAAAAATAAAAATGAATATGAAGTTAACTAAATAAAAAGTGTGTGTATTGTGCAATATGAAATGAAAAATCAATTTACATAATATTAAGTAATAATTATACAACAATTTTAAATATGTGCATATTAAGTGATTTAATACATTATTAAATATAGGAAGGATTGGGTTGATATAGTGTATTAATAAAGTGTATAAAATTTATTTTGACATTGATCATAATGTCTCAATTGTGTTTATGTGATTGTGATTAATACAATTCAGACCAGGGGTCCCTCATTACTTACACCGACAGGGAAATCAAAGGGAGCACGATAAACATGCTCAACCCAGACCTCCGAGATCCCATCAATGTAGACATGAGAATGATTAAACGATGGTGCTTATATCGATACAGTCATTGAGACCCACTGGACTCAACGTTTCCAACATATATATCCAGTAGGTCTCCCTTAAATTCAGTTTCTTAACTCTATCACCACTCAGTACCGTTAAGGGAATGTGTTCCAAACACAGGACTCTTAGAGAGGATGGATCCTTATTGTGTTTGTCCAAAAAATGCCTGGACAGGTTATGAGTTGTAATACCATGTATGATGTTTCGTCTGTGTTCCAGAAATCTTGTGCTTAGAGTTTGTGTGGTTCTCCCCACGTACTGGTATCCACATAAACATGTGATTACATGTATAACAAAAGAAGATAGACAGTCCATATGACTTTTGATTTTATGTATAGATTTATTGTGATAGGACCTAATTTGGTCAGTTTTGCACGTGTTTACAAGTTAAGCATCTACTTCTACCACAAGTAAAATTTCCATTTGTTATTGGTCTCATAATGGGAAGATCATTGATTTGTTTCAGGCGACTAGGAGTCAACATGGTTTTTAAATTCCTGGCTTTTTTATATACAATAGGAACATGTGTTGGTAAATTGTTCCCAATTATAGGGTCACTTAGCAGTATGTTCCAATGTTTATTAAGAATTGTTGTAATACATCTTGCCGAATTATTATAGGTCGTAATGAATAGTGGTGATTTGAATCTATCTTTAGAATTACCAGCTGTCTGTTCATCCCTTTTGGATTTATTAAGTAAGGATTCACGATCTAACAAACTGACTTGTCGGTATGTCTCAAGTATGGTATGTTTATTGTACCCCTTGGCTAGAAACCTTTATACCAATACCTCCCCCTGGGCCAAATAATCAGAATATAAAGAACAATTCCTCCTAATTCTGAGGAATTGGCCCCTGGGGACATTGGCAAGCCATCTTTTATAATGATTGCTATATTATGTAAATAGCTGTTTATTGCAACTGTTTTAAAATGGGTTTTAGTGATGATATCACCACATGGACTAGCCTCCAATTCGAGATCCAAAAACACTATATTATTTTTGTTTATATTAAATGTGAATTTTAGATCCATGTCATTGTTGTTAAATGATTGTAATTTGTGTTCTAAATGTTCCAATTCACCATCCCAAATTAAGATTAAATCATCTATGTAACGGCCATAGTACACAAGACTCGCCCCCAGATCCGCATCACCCCACACATTGAGTTCCTCCCACAAACCCATGTAGAGGTTAGCATAGCTGGGGGCAAATCTTGTGCCCATGGCCGTCCCACAAATTTGCAAATAATATGTGTCCTCAAACAGAAAATAATTGTGCTCTAATATGAATAAAATTGCCTGTAAATTAAATGTGGACTGAGTATTGCCTATATTACTATCCAAGTTGAGGAAATGCTTAACCGCTTCAAGACCTTTATTATGTTTAATGCATGTATATAAAGATGTTACATCGCACGTAGCCCAAATGTACGTTGGTTTCCATTTTATTTCAGAGATGGAGTCGAGGACATGCAGCGTGTCTCTCAAATGGGACCTTAATCTGCTCACTAATGGTTGTAAAAAATAATCCACATATTGGGACACGCTGGACGTCATCGACTCCACCCCCGAAACAATGGGTCTACCTGGCGGAATGGAAATGTTTTTATGTAACTTAGGGATGTGGTAAAAAATAGGCGTTCTGGGATACCGTATATATAAAAAACTAAACTCAGCTTTTGTAATAATGTCCAAAGTAAGGGCTTTGATGAGAAACTCCTTGTACTGTTTCTGGAATTCCTCCATAGGGTCCTCAGTCAAGGCTATATAAGATGTATTATCATTTAGCAGCCTAAAAGCTTCTGACAGATAGTCCATTCTGTCTTGTAGGACTATTCCTCCTCCTTTGTCTGCTTGTCTAATTACAAGATCTTTCATATTGCTAAGCTCTTTTAGTGCAGTGTTCTCCTCTTTTGATAGATTTCTATTTCGTATCGAAGTAGTATTAAGACACATTAGCTCAAAATCTTTAAGTACCATTGTGTAGAATGTTTCTACAAAAGATCCTTTTGAATGGTAAGGAAAATACGTAGATTTGGCAGAAAAAGGGGAATGGACTATTTTGATTTCCTTTAATTCCTGAATGTCATTTGGCTTAATTGTACTTGATTCAATCACTAACTTTGATGATGGCACTGCTTCCAATGTGTTTGGAAGAAGATTCTTGTTTGATGGAATGGAACTATCTAACTCATACATGGATATTTGACTATGATCTAACAAATGTACTGATTTTTCAGTTTGACTGTTTTCCCTCAATAATGTGGTCATTGCTTCAATACAGGCAATCTCTTGCGTGTTGAATACACATTGTTGTTCCTTATTTTGCATAGTGAAATGTCTCATTAAGGTGATTTTTCTAATGTATTTGTTTAGGTCTACAAACAGATCAAATCTGTTTGGAAGACTGCTCGGTGCAAATGAGAGGCCCCTGGTCAGAAGCGAAACATGGTTACTTGACAATATAAAAGTGGATAAATTAAAAATACCGTGTTTCTCTGGATTGCTGGCTCTTAGCTCACCTTCCTTCTTTCTTTGCTCGCGCCTCCCTCCCCAGGCTCCTCGCAACTTCTTTTTCTTCGAAGAGGGGTGTTTGAATGATAGGTCGGTTTCCGATCCCACAGAGGATAGGATTTCCCCCTTTCTCGGTTTTCTTCCTGTGTCACCAATTCTAAAAAAGAGGCAGTGTGAGATTTGACAGTGGGAACAGTACTATCTGATCCATTTTTGCTATCTCTATTTTGATTTTTGGGTATAGCCCCACTACTTTGGGTAACCACCACATTCTCCTCACAAGGTTCCCCCTTATCTTGTAGGGCCTCAAATCTATTATCTGTGGGGCAAGAAAACTGGGCTTTTGCTGGTTTCTTATCACTTTTGTTTGTGTTAGGTCCCTTTCCGTTTGCTGTTGAAGGGGTATTTGAGTGATCTCTGCTATTGTCCCTATATCTATCATTTTTGTTCTTCTTATAATATTTGTTTGGAGTGTAGTGTTTGGATCTATCTCTCCTGTCATGTCTCCTCCAGTCTGTAATTTTGTCCGTAGCATAATCAGTTTGGTCTCTTACATATTTATTACTCTTGCGTTCACTAATATCTTTCTCATATTTGAGTACCTTAGAGTCAACTAATTTATCGAGTTCTTGGAATTCTTCACTCTCCACATAAGGGATCATGATATGCTGAGTTTCCTCTATTTCTTTTGCAATTTCATTTAATTTCTCCTCCCTATAATTGATTAATAGTTTAATTAGGGTAAAAGAGCAAGATTCCATTGCATCGTTCCATTTAGTTTTGAACTCAATATTTGTATCAAATGTTTGTTTTTTTGTAAACCTTAATCCCCTAGAGACTATTTTGGCATCCAAATAATTTTGTAGTGATAGGAGATCAAGCCAATGTTTCATCTCTTCCTTTGCCAACCTTTCAAGCTTAAAAAAGTTGGTTTTTAAATCAATTTTATCCTCATTATGTTCGGTCATATCTATTTCCGCAGATTCAGCATATTGCTGTCTCCTAATGAGACGTTCCTTGCTAGTTTTCATCATCCTTCCAGATATATCAGACTTTGCAAATTGCAGGATGGGTGTATATGGAGAGAGGCTGCTATCTGGTTGAGATGGATGATAAAGTGACAAAAATATAGACAGCGCCCTTCACCCAATACACCTAAATTGCTGCAGTACTGACATATGTGGCAAGTGTTTGCACCAGGTATACTAGTTTAATTCAAACAGATAAATATCAATATAAAATGGCATGAACAAATAAATTTTGCACAAATTGTGTTTAAAATATTAAAAAACAAAAAAGAAGAAGTGTGCATAAAAATCAAGAATACATGGAAAAAATAAAAATGATAAAAATAAAAATATATTGAAAAAATAAGAAAAATGAATTGCAATGCAATTCACATATACGACTCAATGTGTCATAGGACTAAACTAAACATATATTAAGAATAAATTATGCTCATATAAAAATGGTAAACATATATGAAAAAAATTGTGAATAAAAAAATGAATTTTAAAGCCAAATACATATAATCACAAAGAATACTTAAGTCCTTATATTGTCCATGATAAGTGACTAACAAAAGTCCAGGCTGCTTCTTCTTGGGCTCACCAAACTCCCACAGTACCTATTAGAGAAAAAGAGAAAAGAGGCGCCCGATCCTTGTGTAAAATCAGATAGAAATATTTTAATACATCACGGACAAGACAAATGCACACTTACAATTTATCTGATAAAATAAGGCATATTATGGGACCAGCCCATGCACCAACTGAAGACTCCACGATCACCTCTGTGTGTATTAAAGTCCTCGATAGTTCCGGGTCTTGTGTCTGTGTCAGCCGCTGCCTCCAAGATGAAGGAATCTTTACTTTGCTTAGTGAGCGCTTAGTTGTAGCGTGCGGCCGCCATTCACCTCTCTCGTGGAGCACCGGGACCCGGAAGGGACTTGACACACGTCTTTGCGTCCTCACGCTGGTGCTGGGAACTGCTCGACCACCGTAGGTTCAATGCCAGAAATCCCTACGCGTTTCTTCCGTCTTTGCGGATTTCAT
>WSYH01000543.1:0-99527 GCA_036426205.1 Ascaphus truei | reverse complement strand
AGGGTTATGTAATAGGCGTCCATCAGGTATTTTCCTATACATGCTATGTTACCAACTCTACCATTCCACACACCCAGGGACCATACTCTTTTTCACTACCTTTTCCTATATAGGAATTATGCTGAAGGTACTGGTCAAATTTTTGTATACTCATGCAGATGTGTGATGCCTGGTGACTATCATTTATACTTTGATCAGTTCACCCTTTGGTGTGTAGTGTGAATCATTCTTAGCTCTGTATAGGTACCTTTTGAACCCAATAACCTACTGTGATTTATTTTGATTTACCCTAATGTTGTTTGAGTCACTATTCTACTTATGCTTTAGGTCGACAATGCATGTCGTTCCCTAGTGTTGCTCATCAGTGTTTTAGGGTAGCTACCGTGACAGGGGTCCATGCCTCTTTTTTAAGTGTTTTTAATAATGTACTGTTTATTCATTCCTTTTTGCATTGTGTCAAATAAATAAAGTAATTAATATTTTGCATACCTGAGTGCTCCCATACGGGTTACTTTTTTCTCCTTCTTTCTATATTATCCACAACCCGTGAGCACCGCCATACCTTACTCATGTTAACTAAACAGGATATTTCTCTGGCTTATGGTGGCATTATTTAAAAGTAGATGCGAGGTTTTCTTTTCCCATCCCTCCCCCCTGTTCTTCCCTTGTTATTTGAATATATATATATATATATATATATATATATATAAAGCAGAAAATAGCCGTGTTAGTCCAGTTGCGATAGTGCAAAATAAATTAGTTCTTCAGTATTCGGTGATACCTTTTTTATTTGGACTAACAAATTATGTCATAGGACAAGCTTTCGAGAGTTATCCTCTCTTCTTCAGGTCAAGCAATACTGATATACAAGGGGTTCAATGGCTAAAACAGTGTGGAAAGAGGAAAAAAAACAACAACAGATATGTACTGTAGATAAGGTAGGGTGTTAAGTGTTTGAAGCCAGGGGACAGTGTCAAAGAAAGGTGGGGAAGGGGGAGGGATACTGGGGGGGGAGAGAAAGTGTGGATAAGAATAGAGGCAAGCAGGATAATTACAAGCAATTTTGATAGGGTGTGAGAAAACCCATGTCCGCATTAAGTCCTTTGGTTTTGGTGTCAAAGAGTCTTATCATTCTGAGTTCAAATGTTTTCCGTTCTTGGGTGCGTTTAAACATTCCATTGAGGATTTTGATTTTTAGATCATTTATGGAATGATCTGGTTGTGAGAAGTGATGTCCCACAGGTGAGCAGTATCTTCCTTCTTAGTGATGGAGTATAGAGTGCCTGTGCATATTCATTCTTCCTTGTAGTTTTTGGCTGGTTTCCCCAATGTAGCAACCTTGGTCACATTTGTTGCACTGAATCATATACACTAAATTCCTGGATGTGCAGCTGTATGATCCTTTAACATTGAATGTTCTATGGTTGTGACTGGCTGTGGGATCCTGGCAAATATGTTTGCAGAGTTTGCAGCATTTGTTGCTGCACGGTTTTGTGCCATTATCCATGTCTTTAAAATCGTTGTGATGACCTTGAGAAAGGTCCCGCACGAGGACCGAAACGTTGGATAAGATGTCTTGCTTTAAACCATGAAGGTACCTGAGGAAGGACCCTGGGAGGTTTGAAAGCTTGTAACATATCAACTACATGTTGGTCCAATAAAAGGTATCAAACCACCAACTCCCTCTCCCTCCTTTGTTACTACTTTAAACCATGAAGTGAGTTTTTATATTTCATTGAACATCCCCTACCCTACATATCAAAATTGTACCATATATTTAATAATGAAGAACCCCAAAATATGGGATGTGAGCAATGCACAAAATACTGCCATTCTGATTGTAATGCATTTTGTTTTCGTCAAATACATCACAAACCTGAGAGCTAAGGACCTCATTGTTAACCAAATTTCATCTCACTGGCATGAGCTAAAAATGGAACAGCATACATTCAGGCGCGGCCTTTCATGATGGCTCCCCACAGACTATTAATTTGACACTGAACCTGACCTTGGGTTAGCTCTGGCCTGGAGAGAGGAATAATGAGCGATGTTTCACAATCCGCTGCCTCTCAGTAAGGATGTGATTTGCTACTCCGTTAGACAGAAAATTAATCTAAATGATACTGTCCAGCATGCTGCTGCCTTCAGAATGTACACTGCAGATCATTGCTGCGAGTTCTCTTTTTCTTGCACTACCTATGCACGGCGTACATGCATTTTCCGGAAAACCTTTGTTTGTATTTAACCCGCTGGAAGCACAGGTCTGAAAGACACAAACACCAACACACACAGTGAAGGGGTTGAAGGCGAAGCAATGACACCTATGGGAGTTGCAGCAAAGAGAAAGCACTAACCCAAGGGAAGCCTGTTTCACGATTTGCAATATGTCCAATACCTTACAAGGTAAGTTGATCCCTCAAAGGTTATTTTTTCCCAGAATGAAGCAGATTTTTAACACAGGAGCAGGGCTGGGCAACTCCAGTCCTCCACGGCCACCAACAGGTCAAGTTTCAGGATATGCCTGCTTCAGCGTAGGTGGTTTAATCAGTGGCTCAGATGGACCCAGAATTCAGCATGTGACCCTCACCACCCCAAGGCCAGCTGACAAACAGATACTATGCTTGTCAATCATAAGGCCAGTAGTCACTAAGTAGCAGTAAATCTTGGCGCATAAGAGCACATAGTAGATTCATGGCTTTAAGACCGTATTCAGTCAACTAAATCAGAATGTTGAACACTCTGGCCCAGATCCACAAAGCTCCATTACGTCACTTAACACGGCGTTAACCTCAGATAACAATCACTTCGATTGTAAGCTCTAAGGAACAGGGACTCCTTTTCCTAAATGTTCCTTTTATGTCTGAAGCGCTTCTTCCCATTATGTGTTATTTGTATTATTTGTTATTTCTATGATTGTCACGTGTATTACTGCTGGGAAGAGCTATGTACATTAATGGCGCTATATAAACAAAGACATACAAACATACATAACGTCACATGAACACTAATGATGTACAGTATCTTCAAAGAACAATAGCATCTCGTTAAGCCGTGTTTTCTCCCGTAAAGTGCAGGTTGTTAGCTATAACGAACGTTAGTGATAATGACATGCAAATGATATGCAAAGAAGGCATTATCATACCATCGCATATCTACAGCTGCAGCGGCCGTTATTGAAACACTTCACGCGGTGTATACCTCGGAATACCCACGTCATGGCGCGGGATTTCTTCCAACCATTCCGCCTTAAGACGCGAGTGCAAAAAATGGCATTTTGGTGTTCTGGCTTTTAAACACCTGAAATTGACACAGTGGCACAATACTGTACACATTACAAATAATTCATTTAATTGCATTTACTTGCACACAATCCATGAAATTCAAACAAAGCAACCGCGATAAACACGTGTGCCTGGGGCGATTGGCCACGTTAAGGCCGCGTGGAGTACAGCAGCGCACACGAAAACGGCGCCGTGATTTGTTTGAGTAATGGCCGCTGCATC
Organism: Ascaphus truei; assembly: GCA_036426205.1. NCBI lineage: Eukaryota > Metazoa > Chordata > Amphibia > Anura > Ascaphidae > Ascaphus > Ascaphus truei. The sequence continues at coordinate 96,024 of WSYH01000543.1, read as the reverse complement.
TGTAGTAAGGTCTGTTAAGGGGACTTTACGTTGGCTATGCTGTTTAAGTTGTGCCTAAACTTGGCTTTACTGCTATCCAGACACAGAAATAGGGCTTTGGCAGTGTCTGGGCGCGTGTAACACTACAGTTAGGTTTAAAAACATAGCGTTATTTCCCTGCATAATTTCTGTCACCATTCCCCTCCACCTCCACTTCAACAAAAGCCCTATTTAAGAGTCAGGATAGGAGTAAGGGTTTAGAAATAGGAGTATTCCTGCTTCACATATAGGGGGCTGTCATATAGTAGTAGAGTAAATGGGTGGGGTGCTGGCTAGGATCAATATTGATATAGTGGATCCAAAGAGAGAAGAGCAAAGAGATACCTTATGTCGCACTCATTTAAATCCCTTCATAGAGTCAGGTTAATGGTAGAGTGGATATAATATTCAAAATAACTTTTAATTGTAACTCAATGTTACAAAAATGGTGACAAATACACAGATCGTCGCAAGAACGAATAAAATAACTTAAAAGTGTGAGGGGGTATACTGAGACCCCAGGAGAAAAAATATTTTATAAGATTAGTACTCATATACAGGCATACCCCGCTTTAAGGACACTCACTTTAAGTACACTCGCGAGTAAGTACATATCGCCCAATAGTCAAACGGCAGCTCACGCATGCGCCTGTCAGCACGTCCTGAACAGCAAAGTTGAACTCCCTACCTGCACCGAAGCTGTGCACAAGCGGGGAGACTATAGAGCCTGATACAAATGCGTTATGCACGTATATGATGATTGCATTACAGTACATTCATCGATAAGTGGAAAAAAGGCAGTGTTTCACTTTAAGTACATTTTCACTTTACATACATGCTCCGGTCCCATTGCGTACGTTAATGCGGGGTATGTGTGTATGTATCGTATTGGTCTCGATAGAATGTCCAATAGGAAACCACTTGCTGTTGTTAACAGTTATTTGTGAAATTCCAAATGAATAATTCTGTGCTGGATGGTGAACTTATTCTAATTGCCTGAAGTATTTATGTTAAAAGTAAGGACTATATAGTTCCCTGGTGTTAATTAAAACGCTACTGGGCTGTAAGATATTGATCAAGATACCTGTGTATTCACACGTACCACTTATGCCTTATTTGTCGGGGTTCGCTGTTTTGAAAATATTTTCTGTTTGACCATTATAAATGAATGCCTTTCGTTATGAAGTCCCAAGTAAATCAGGGAAATGTAACCACCCGTTTGGTGATTTCTGAATATTTATATCCTGACAGTATAGTGGTAGCTGTTTTTACCATTGATTACAGGTGCGCCCACGAGTATTCACTGGAATGTTGCAATGTTGCAGCATGTACCCAGCATGTACCCAGCATGTACCCAGCATGTACCCAGCATGTACCCAGCATGTACCCAGCATATACCCAGCATGTACCCGGGTCTTGTTGGTGATAGCCCCATATTTTTCCAGGCAAGTTCTAGAATACTCGTCGGCGCACCTGTAGGTGGTTGCAGAATGTGACAGTATCACAGTGCAGGCACGCTAAATGATTCTCTCGGGCTTAGATTTCCACATTAGTGGTCTGCATACTGGTCATAAGAACATTTCTATAAATACTTATCTGTTTTAGACATCTGCCCAAGTTATAAAGTAAATTATGCTTGATTAGTAAATGGCAGTATAGCAATGAGCATACACCTGTAGATACTTTGTAGTTTCAATAGTTGTTGCTTCTTTCATAATGATTAAGGTCATTGCCATTGAGATAAAACTAGCAACAAATGTTGCTTTAACATTCAAGAATACTCTAAAGCTATTAATTAGTAGCTAATTCCCCAGGGTAGCCACAGGTTCTATGGTTATAATAATCACAGCTGAGTCAGCTACTAAGTACAGATAACCATGTTAGCAAAAGCCCATATCAGTGCAAGTTTGCAGGTTTCCCTAGCACTGGAATGGCATCCCGCCAATTTTGTCCACTGCTACAATCAGGTCTGTAGTATATATCTCCCCCTTCGCTTTACTGTGTCAAAGTTATGCGTATCGTGACATCACACGCACCCAACACGTGTTTCTCCAGTCGGCTTCATAAGGGGTGGAGTTGTCAGTCCTGCATTGGGGAGTTTTATAGCATACTGTGATTTACGATGCTTGGTTACATTTTGAACGCATGGGCACTTAATACAAGACTAACCCCTGCTATGGTCTGATGAAAACACAGAAATGCCATTATTCAAAGAAATAAGTTGGGATATTTGTTATAGTTTCTATTGCTGATTGTTTAGGTCTTTCATTTTTAGATTCTCGTTTTTGTCTTCAGATGTCTGATAGATTGCCATGAGGACAGAGCCCCACCTTCCCAGGAGACAGAGGTAAGTGGATATAGAAAGTTCTTATTTATTTCAAGACTATATTTCTCTTAAGGAATTATAGTCTATAGATGAATTGAGTTATATAAAGGGTGAAAAAACGAAACCCTCATTCAATCCACCCTCATTCAATCCATTGGGTATTAAAGGATGTAAATTGTAGATCCATTTGGATTCTTGCTGTAATACAGTAGTTTCTGACCCCAGTTACCTCCCTGTCTATCATATGTAATATGTGCCTTGGAAGCTCAATGCGTCCAAATTACCTTGATGTCTTTCTCTCACATGTTTAGGGATAGCGGTATCCGGAGAATTTCGAATGGAGCAAGCGTGCTCAAGAAGAACATGTCTGCAAAGGTTTTGCCCACAAATTTAAGTCTGGATACGCAGGTCATCAAATAAATAACTCCTGTTGTTTTACAGTTGATGAAGCATTTTATTTTGTACTCTTGAATTTTCTTGATTTGTGAAATGTGTACATGATTTCATATAATGGCAAGCTTTGTAGCTTCCACATTTATATGTGCCAAGAGTTTGTGTCGAGACAATCCTTCTTAACTGGTGTATTTTCATTTTTGTGATGGCTGTGTACCTACACATCTTAAAGGTTCTTAGACCTCCTGCTGACTAATAATATTTTTGAAGATTATATACAATGTAACATTAACCTGACTTTTTGGACATAGTTAAATGAGTCTGGCATAAGGGATCTCTGGGTAAAAGTAAGCCCAAGACTGGCATAACATCATATTATTGAAATAACATTTGAGGATACCATGTTAAGTCATTAAACATACTCTAACTTTCTTTCCTGTTTTAGGTACAGTAATTAAATGACCCTTACTAATGAGAATACTAACATTGAAGTATTTAACTGTGTATTTTGTCACATAGGATGTAGCATTAGGTAATTTTGTCTTTTGTATACATTTGGCCACGCTCAGTAGAACCCCTTTTGATTATATATATATATATTGTCGCCTTTTTCACCCACCATAACTTAAATAATGTGTATGGTAAACCTACCCAGCTTGAAAATTGAAAAGCCAGTACAACCAACAACACAATGATGAGACCCAAAAGGTCGAAACAGCTGTCTGTGAGTGGTTTGACTGGCTTTGCATCTAACCCCATGCTGTGCTTAAAAGCTGTGTGAACGGCGAACATTAACTTATAAGGGTTCCATGTACAAATGGATTTCAGGCACAAGGTGACACATTGTGTGCTCATTTGCATGTCATTTCCCAGAATCCCTTGCTGCAGTGGAAGCACTGTATGCTAGGTGATAATGGTTGAAAGGCAGGGTTGCACACCTGTCTAAGACATGTGAATGTGCTCACAAGTGAGTTTCTTTATTGGCTATATGCTAACATGGAGGTTTTTTGTTGCCTTTTTTACTCACCACAACTTAAATTATATATATATATACCATGTGACACTTTTTTTATTCACCATAACTTAACTAAGTATGGTGAAACCCATCCTCATTGCTTCAGCTTTGCATAGTCAGTGTAACCAACCCCACACTGATGAGACCCATTAAGGTCGAAACAGCTGTCTGTGGGTGGGTTTACTGGCTATGCATCTTAACCCTGTCTGTGCTTAAAGCTGTGACTATGCAGCAAGCTTAAGCCTATAGGGAACCATGTTTAAAATGGTTTTGAAGCAAAAAGTGGCACTGTGTGCTCATTTGCATGTCATTTCCCAGAATCCCTTGCTGCAGTGGAAGTGCTGTGTGCTGGGTGATAATGGTGAAAGGCGGGGTTCCAGACCTGTCTAAGACATGCGAATGAGCATGTCACTTTTTTTACTCACCATAACTTAACTAAGAATGTGTATATATAGTATTGTATAGTACAGTATATATAGTAGATGGTGCAGAACAGTAGGCACTCCGTCTGGTTGAAACAATGTGGGTGCAAATTCTGTATGGTATAGAATAGGCAATACGATACAGTTTGAAGACGAATATCAGAGGCAGCACTCCAGGTAAGTGGTCAAAAGAAATTTGTATTAACAAGACATCTTATCCAACGTTTCGGTCCTCGTGCGGGACCTTTCTCATATATATATTGTCACGGTAACTTTATGACAAGTTATAATATAATAATATACACCAAAATTACCTGGGTTGAATTGAACACGACTAAGATATAAATAAATATAGTTTATTCCTTGAAAAAGTGAACACACAAGATATACAAATAACAGACAAAATATGCACTTACTTAGGATGGGAATGATGAAATAATCAGAAATCTTGATTAGCAGTTCATGCAGCAATTTCGAAAATCACAAAGACCATGAGTATAGGCTGAGCCTCATTTATATACCATCTCAGGCCTATCTCTTAACCCTGGGGTGCCTAACTGGCTAGCAAATTCCTTTGACGTAGAATTTCCCTTATCTGCAAGTGTGAACTATGAAACTTACAGACCACTCAGCCCCTTTGTTCTTTGCCCTAGTGTATACAATCAAAGCAGTCAACCTTTGATCAGAGGACTTATGCTAGACCACCTGTCTGTCCTCCTGACTTATTAACATAGCAGATGGGGTCTGCGTTCTCATACCAGATCCAAAATACTATTCACAGCTTAATATCTTCACATATTAATATAATCGGTTCCGTTGGGCCCAGTGGGCTGATACTTGCCAGCGTTTCGTGCCGGAACTGTACCTCTATTGTGGCCAAGTGTCAGCCCTCTGCGACCCCCAGAACCGGAGATACACAAATGCAGGTAAAAACACTTTTAAAATACAGGATTCTTCCCTTAAAAAATGAATCTCTAAAGGGGGCGGCGACGGTGAGGAAAATGGAGCCTTGATTTCTGAGCTCCTCTCCCACCGGCATTAATAAAGCTAATAACAGCAACAGATCCCACGATCTAACTATATAAACCATAAAGAAAAACTTATAAACATCCAAGGATGCCAGCAGGCAGGGTGGCCCGAGCTAAAAGTCAGCCGGTCACTACATATTTTAAAAAGAAAGCAGAGACACCAGCGGAGAAATCATAGCTTCCCGCTCAGCTTAATAACATGGACCCTGACAGTGATCCCTCTCAGGAAGATGAAAGGGACGAGGAGATGGTCAGACGAAAGGACTTGAAAGAATTTTGTGCCAAGATGCCAAAAAAATTTAAGACTGAATTATTGGCTCTTAGGAAGGAGGTGGACGCCCTTGGGGAGCGAACTGACACCCTGGAGAGAAATGCTGATGAAACTACAGCCACCATTGCACAGACACAGGATCAAGTCTCCACAATGAATGACAGAATCAAATTTCTGGAAGATAAAGTGGAAGATGCTGAGAATAGAGACAGAAGTTGCAATATAAGTCTGAGGGGTGTCCCAGAAAGTGTCCTCGACCCTGAGGATTTCACAAATAGCTGGCTGGAACATATTTTCCCTGATAAACCAGAGTCTGAAATCAAACTGGACAGGTGCCATAGAGCTCTCCGTGGCAAACCTCAGAAAGGTGACCCCCCAAGAGACATTGTGGCCCGCTTCCACCATTTTCGCACTAAAGAGGAGGCCTGCAGACTTGCCAGAGAGGATAACTCCCTAGCCTTTGAAGGAGTTAAAATACAAATATTTCAAGACCTAGCACCGGCCACCTTAATCAAACGAAAAGCCTTAGCACACATCACTAAGGTTCTCAGGGATAACAACGTGAGGTATAGGTGGTTGTTTCCCTGCGCCCTCCTATCCATTAAAAATGGAGTAGCACACACGCTGCGGAGCCCTGATGATGGTGAGGGATTCTTAACCAAACTTGGTCTCACCGGAGCTAACCATATTTCACCCCACATCTCTCCGACCTGTTCCAGCATCCCAACACCCACCTGGAGCCGCGCTGGCACCTCAAGCACCAGAAAACCCACCAAAGATGGCGCAACCGGGTCAGCAACAGGACCTGCTAAAGATTAAACAACTATACGTGCTATGCCATGCAGGATCCCGCACTCACATCCCCCCACCCTGCACTAGAGGAACCGGAGTGCCGCCAGAATACCAAACTACTGACTCCCCGACTCTCTGATATGGACCAGCCTTACCTAGATGTCCCCTGGATGTAAGACATCGTTTTTCACCTGGAGCCGACATACACCCAACTTTAGCACGGCAGCCATCTTACCAGGCTCCTTCCTGGTCTCGCGCGGGAAGCAGAGTGGCTTTCGCGCGCTTCAGGAGCTGACGTCATCACCGGGCACCCTCTTCTCGCGAGATCACGGACGCCACCGGATAACATAGGCACTGATCTCTCGAGATCCAAGATAGAGGCCGGGGATTGTCCGGGAGGGTCGTGAGGTGGTAGGAGAAGTGCTGAAATGGTAGCACTCCCCTCCGACCGCCCCAGACAGTTTGAAGTCCGGCCCAAAGTGCCTCACGGGGGTCACTCACACATACAGTTCACCCAAAACAACACAGCAAATAAAGAGTCCCCCCTACACACCCCTTTAAATATTGTTATATTCAGTAAATTAAGGTTATACCATAAATATAAATAAAAGTAGATATGGTTATATTATAGATATGGTTATAGATATGGTTATAATATAAGTAATAAAATATATATATATAATGTATATAAATGTATATAAATCATCAATTATCATGGTTCATAATATAAATGATTAGGATATATTTTATATAGTTAATTAATTAATTAATGGTTTATAATATAATTAATTAATTCTGATATATTTTATATACTTTATATGCTTTCTACATTAATAGTGGGGTTCCAGAATATTAAGCACAGATGCCATAATATAGATTTGATATATATTAGCTATGTAATAGTTGTAGATATATAATGAAGTATACACAAGTAAGGGCATATTATTGATAAATAAGCTGTATATGTTAACATTTATTTCACATAGATGGTTATATGTATATTTAGGAATATGGTTATGTGTATATGTATGTATAGGTGTTTATGCACAGATATGTATGTATATGTATGTGTATGTGCGTATATATGGGCATGTATATATATATATATATATATATATATATATATATATATATATATACCGTGTTAGCCGAGCTTCAATAATCAAAAAATAAATAGATGATACTGTTCTGTGGCTAACGAAATGCTTTTATTTTTGCGAGCTTTCGAGATACACTGATCTCTTCTTCCAGCGATGTTACAATGAATGAAGCAAGCAAAAGCTGTACTGTAAACAGTGTCTATTGGAATGTTATCTGTGCTGGTCCTTCCCCCGGTGTGGATGTGTTTTATGGCTGGAGGTGTCAAAAGGTTCCTGAAAGCAAGTGATGAAAGAGTGTGTATGTGTATCAGTGTGAATAAAAATGAATGGAGAGCCCACAGTATATACAGTGCTTTACTAAAGGTGTGTGTGGAGTGGGAGTGGATATAAATGATGTGGGTGGGTGTGGAAATGTGAGAGTTAGTAGCACAACTAAAAGTGTGTGTGGATACTGTGTGGTCCCTATATAAATAATACACTCACTTTAAGTATTTATTTATTTTACCCCGTAGTTTCTAATTTATACTGAGATGTGTATGTTGGAGGTTGGGTGTAATAGTTAAGATATTTGTTTTTTTCAACATTGCATATACAGTAATATAGTGTTAGGCAAAGTAATTGATCACGTGATCGCGGCAGACTGTCCACAGACATTTGCTTGTTTGGCTGCAGTGCTGGGGTCATTAAGTATTACTACTTCTGTCTGTATATGTCTTAAAATATAAAGCTTAATTTTTTCATAGTTTGTCATCTGGCAATAGTGACAATATCTCAATCTATTATTTTATCAATCTGAAATGGTGGAAAATACATTTTCATACGTATTACTTCATACTAATAATTTTATTTATTAATTTTTACTTGTTTAAATATCAATAACATCAGAGCTTGGTGAGAGACAGGCCATATATTTCTTTGTTTGAAATGCTTTACTATTTTAATATTTTTTTTTATCAATTTATTACTGTATAACAGTTCCATTATCACAAAAACTGAAAAAGCTTTATCTAAAAGCTATGATATAATCCACAGATATTATGCCTCTTTCCAAAAACATGTCAAAATATGTCATTTTTAAAAAGGATCACAGCTGTTTTTTTTTTCCATATAATCCTAAAGCTGCCATGCAGCTTTATTTTATACACCAAAGTGCTCTTTTGGCAAAAGATATTTTATTATAAAAAGATACATGCCCAAAGCAATGTGTTGCAAATCCATCAATCAGCAAATTGAAGATTAGTGAGGAGATATATTGAAAAGTCTGGAACAGCAATACAGAAAAAAAAATGAAATACTGAATCATTTCATTTGTATAACTGATGCAGTTGGGGGTCAATGCATTTCAAATGTATGCATTCTTCTTAGGTACAATACTGTTTTTGTGTTTTCAATTTCAACAAAGTCAAACCCCTTTCAATGTTTAACCTTCTGTCGTTAACTTGATACTATCATATCCTTTTTATGGTATCCATTTTTGATAATTAACCTACAGGTTAAGGGTAAAAAAAATAAAAATAAGTTCTGACTCAAGTAAAGGCAATCCGATAAAGAATATTCTTACATAGTTACATATAGTTACATAGTAGATGAGGTTGAAAAAAGACATAGGTCCATCATGTTCAACCTATGCTAAATTTACACAACAGATACTTTATCCTGTATCTATACTTACTTATTCATGCAGAGGAAGACAAACAAAAAAACCCATTTAGGGGAAAATTAATTCCTTCCTGACTCCAAGAATTGGAAATCGGATGAATCCCTGGATCAACATCCTTCCCATGTATACTTATTTGCTATATCCCTGTATACATTTCCCATCTAAAAAGATGTCCAACCTTTTTTTTGAACAAACCTATTGTATCTTCCATCACAGTCTCCATGGGTAATGAATTCCACATTATAACTGCCCTTACTGTAAAGAACCCTTTCCTTTGTTGCTGGTGAAATTTCCTTTCCTCCAACCGTAAGGGATGGCCCCGAGTCCTTTGTACTGCCCGTGGGATGAATAGTTCTTTTGAAAGCTCCTTGTATTGTCCCCGAATATATTTGTATATAGTTTTCATATCCCTTCTTAGACGCCTCTTTTCTATTTTTATCGTTGTTGCCAGTCCCAATTACTGGTACGTCACCCCCTCTAGACTTGCCAAGGGATTCCTTTACAAAGTAGGCAGCAGTACTAGATAACACATATAGCAGCTCATTCACTAAACTTCGATTAGTGGCTTGTAGCACTATAAATGCCCTTATAGTGCGATATTGCCTGTATTGCTATTCAGAAAGTTCCAATAACAGGGCAATATCACACTGAAATGGCTTTATATAGTACTATAACACTCTGGCAAAAAAAAAAAGCTGTACGATAAACCGAAAAATGTCCCAAATTACATTTTTTTGCCAGAAACTGTTATTCACTCGGCAGTGATAAGAATATCGTACTTAAAATTTGCAATATTTTGGCGCCAGCTATAGGCTGGTCCTAAAGATATTGCAAGAGACATTAAAGCAATTTATTTTAGATGTACTGCACAGGATTTATACAGGAGGCGGGTGGGGACCCCCCGAAGACCCGCTCGTCCCTGCATCTCAGGGGGGTTCCCAATTTTTTTTACAGTGCAATAAATAAATACAAACCCCCCTCCCTGAACCCCAATACATACAGTACAGTAATGGGCAAAATAACTATTATCCAGATATGGATATGTGAGGATCCGCTATCCTGGCAGTCGGAGACCATAACCTCACCTGGAAAAATCTGCTGCCACTACATCCAGGATGCGCAGTCTCACAGCCCCGTTACACAAGCGTGGATCTTGCGCGGGCTGTTTGCCAGACGCGGGCTCCACCTCTGCCCCCCGCTCCGGATCATGGCGAGTGCATTCATCCAGCCTCCCATCTGAATCATGCACCAGTCTCCGCCCCCGCCCTGCTGACAGACAGGACTGGCGTGGGAGTGACTTGCGCTCCGGGTCCCGCCCCCTGACCTCAGTGACGTGCGCAGGTCGGCGCATGCTAGGCCCGCCTCCATGCCTGATCAGGCTGCATCATAGGGCACACCTGCGTTCACCAGCAGCCAAAGGATTCGGTTTCCTGATACTGACCTGACTCTTCATTGGAGGATCTCCCTATATATACCCTCTTGCTCCAGACTCTCATTGCTGAGCATAGTTTTGTGTGACGCTGTATCTTGCTACATCCTGTTCCTGAATTCTCCAGCCTTGCCTTGCTTGCCTTGCCTGTTGATCCTGCTCCTGCCTGACCCTGCTACGTACATTAAACTCCGCACCTCTCTTATCCTGATCCGGATTTGCACCTACCTTTCTCCAGTCTCCATTCCGGACCTGGTTATGCAACCTGACGATCCGCTAGTCTCCAATCCTGACCTGGCAAGTACCATCTACTATTCTCATGTCTATATTTTTTTGCATGAACTGCATTGGCATTTTTTAGTGAGGCATTTTTAAAGTGAGCTTTTTAAGTGAGAATATAGTTAGACTATAGGTGACTGGGGACTTCATCTTTCTACTAACTCTTCTACACAAGCAACAAAACGGTGACCTTATGCTTGCTAACCTGCCCAATTTAATCCCCCACCCCCTTTACAATTTATTTCACTGCAGCCTCTCCCAACACTGACTGCACACAACTACATCCTGCACTACTACTAACTCAGCCCACTGCATAGACCCTAGCATTGCAATGCAGAAAAAACATTTCACAAGGTACACCCCTGCTGTTTAGTTTGCACACACACTTGGCTCAGAACAGCTCCATGCTGCATTACCTACCTCTGGCATAATGAACCTGGTATGTATCTCAACTTTGTTCTTTCTTGTGGCCTCATTGAAATGTTACTCTCTCTATCCACTACAAACTCCTCCCTCCTGGCCCACACCTAATATCACCATACACCCTGGACTACTCAAAAGCCTTGCTCTATCTACTGAATGTTGGTGGAGTACTCTGAAAACCAGCACATCAACCACTGCACACTCAAATGGCAAACATCATAAATTTACAACTTGCAAAAACTACTCAAATTTCTACTCATACTATTACTCTCTTTAGCAGGTGATATTGAACCGAACCCAGGCCCTCCCATTTCAACTGTGTCCCATACCCCTGAGAATACGTCCTTCAAATTCCAGAAAGGGCTATCTGTCGCCCATATAAATATCCAGAGCCTGCTGCCCAAACTGGATGAACTAAGAGGATGGTGCCTTATGCACAAACCCAAAGCCATTGTTCTCACAGAAACATGCCTAACTCCTAAAACTCCAGATGCAAATATTGCCATTCAGGGATACTCCATTTCTAGTAGAAATCAGTCAAAGAGAGGAGGAGGGGTGTTATTTTATATTGCAGACACCTTACAATTTACACTGCTAAATTGCCCCGCAAGCCCACCCTCACTTGAAATCCTAATTGGCAAAATCTGCCTCCCCGTTTCTAAGCCCATCTTGCTTGCTGGCATCTACTGCCCCCCTAAAGCCCCTCTACAGTCCCTGACTGATATCATCCAGTTTCTTGGCTCCATTTAATCTCTGAATGAGAAGAGGGAGCTGCTACTTCTTGGGGATTTCAACTTCAATTGGCTTGACCCTAAAAACCACAAAATCCAGATACAAATCAAATTGCTTAACCTATCGCAACTCATGTCCCAACCAACACGGACAAACCTGAAATCGCACAACCATTCCTTGCTAGACTGGATTCTCTCCTCAAATCCCAGCAGAATCCAATCCTCTGTCATCCTTCCTGACATTTTCAGTGACTATGCAATAATGTACCGTGTAAGGAAAATGAAACCGCCCCAATCAAGCCCTAAAGTTCTTCTCACAAGAACATTTAGAAACTTTAACCCCCAACAGTTTCTGGCTGACCTTACCAACTGCCCTTGGCACAGAATCGATTTAATTCCCGACACTGATTCTGCGCTCGACTATTTCCAATCCGAGTTCTTAAAACTCTGTCATACTCATGCTCCACAACGCAGAATAAGGGTACGGGGTGACCACCTTCCATGGGTTACACCTGACCTTATAGTACTCTAACAGTTCAGGGATGCCTTGTGGAAAAGCTACAAAGAATCTGGTACTACCAAGGATCTCAATCACTACTGATGCATGCGAAACATGTGCACAAGGCAAACAAGGCATGCAAAAGCACAATATTACTCTGAAAATCTCCCCAGAATACATCAAACCCAGCTAACTTCTGGAAGGTTATCAACAATATATTCCATCCTTCTAACCATCAACATCCAAGTAATATCACTAAGGGTGATACTAGGATGGAGGGGGGAGGGGAATGAGGGGAATTAAACAGATGAACTAAATGGAATAGATGAGGATACAAGGTGGTATGGAGGTAGAATGGGGGCAAGTGCAAGTTTGACAAGCAGTGAGATACCCATAGTAAATAGAGATAATACTAGAAAACTTCTAAAGACTAAACCAAGTGGGAGCAGAAAGGAAGGAGCAGATAAGATAATAGTACAGGCTGAAAAAAAACTTAAATGCATGCTTGCTAATGCAAGAAGCCTGACAGATAAAATGGGGGAGCTTGAATTAATAGCTACAAGGGAGCAGTATGATATCATAGGCATTACTGAAACATGGTGGGATGAAACTCATGACTGGACAGTTAATTTAGAGGGTTATTCTCTTTTTCGGAAGGATCGAACAAATAGAAGGGGAGGTGGAGTATGTCTATATGTTAAACCGGTTCTAAAACCTATTATAAGGGATGATGTCTATGAAGGGAATGATGAAAATGTAGAGACCTTGTGGATAGAAATTAGCAGTGGAGGTAAAAGTATAAAGAAAATGTTTGTGGGAAAATGCTATAAACCACCAAATATCTGTGAGATTGAGGAAGCTAAAATACTTTTGCAAATGCAGAAGGCATCAAAACTGGGTCATGTTTGCATAATGGGGATTTTAATTATCCAGATATAGACTGGGGCAATGAGATTAGCGTTACAAAAAAAGGAAACAGGTTTTGGGGGTGCTTAAAGATAATTATATGACCCAACCAGGAGAGGGGCAGTTCTGGATTTGGTCATATCAAACAATGTAGAAGTAATAACAAATATTCAAGTCCTGGAGCATTTGGGTAACAGTGATCATAACATTGTCTCATTTGAAATAAATTATCAAAAACAGATTACTTGGGTTCAACAAAGACTTTAAACTTTAGAAAGGCAGATTTTAATAAACTGAGGTCTAATCTAGTTGTAATACAATGGGATGATGTTTTTGCAGGGTAAAATGTAAAAGATAAATGGGCAGTCTTTAAAACATTGTTAGAAAAGCACACTTATCAGTGTATACCCTTGGGTAATAAGTGTAAAAGAAATAAGTCAAAACCAATGTGGCGAAATAAACAGGTAGGGGAGGAAATGGACAAGAAGAGGAAGGCGTTTAGATTCTTTAAGTCAGAAGGGACAGAGACATCGTATCAGAATTATAAGGAATGTAACAAAAATTGCAAAAGGGCAATTAAATTAGCAAAAATGGATAATGAAAAAAGGATTGCAATAGAAAGTAAGGTCAACCCTAAAAAGTTCTTTAAGCACCTTAATAACAAAAAAATGAGAAAAGAAAATATAGGACCCTTTCAGTGTGAGATGGGTAGGCAGATTATTGGAGATAAGGAAAAAGCAGAGGTATTAAACAAATTCTTTGCCTCTGTGTTCACCAGGGAAGAATCAGGTTCAATAGTAGTGCCACAGGAGGAAGCCACAACCTCCATATTAATGAACAATTGGTTAACTGAGGAAGAAGTTCATAAGCGACTTGAAAAAATTAAAGTAAATAAGGCACCTGGCCCCGATGGCATACATCCAAGAGTTCTGAAGGAGTTAAGCTCAGTAATAGCCATTATATTTAATTTTCAAGGACTCCATTTCCACAGGCTCAGTACCACAAGATTGGCGTAAAGCAGATGTGGTGCCTATATTTAAAAAGGGAGCTAGATCACACCCGGGGAATTACAAACCTGTAAGCCTGACTTCAATAGTAGGGAAACTACTTGAAGGTTTAATACGGGACAATATTCCGGAATACCTAATGGAAAACAAAATTATTAGTAATAGTCAGCATGGATTTATGAAGGATAGATCTTGCCAAAGTAACCTTATTTGTTTCTTTGAGGAGGTAAGTAGGAATTTAGACCAGGGTAATGCAGTTGATGTGGTCTACTTAGATTTTGCAAAGGCTTTTGATACGGTTTCACACAAGAGGTTGGTGTACAAAATAAAGAAAATTGGACTCAGTAATAATATATGCACCTGGATTGAAAGCTGGTTAAAGGACAGACAACAGAGGGTTGTCATAAATGGAACTTTTTCAGGTTGGGCTAAAGTCGTGAGTGGAGTACCTCTAGGATCGGTACTGGGACCCCTGCTTTTTAACTTGTTTATTAATGACCTTGAGGTTGGGATCGAGAGCAAAGTCTCCATCTTTGCTGATGATACTAAATTGCGTAAGGTAATAGAATCAGAGCAGGATGTCATTTCTCTTCAGAACGACTTGGAGAGACTGGAAACGTGGGCAGGTAAATGGCAAATGAGGTTTAATACAGATAAATGTAAGGTTATGCATTTGGGATGCAAGAATAAAAAGGCGACTTACAAATTAAATGGAGATTTATTGGGGGAATCCTTGATGTAGAAGGTTTTAGGAGTGCTTGTAGACAGCAGGCTTAGCAATAGTGCCCAATGTCATGCAGTAGCTGCAAAGGCAAACAAGATCTTATCTTGCATCAAACGGGCAATGGATGGAAGGGAAGTAAACATAATTATGCCCCTTTACAAAGCATTAGTAAGACCACACCTTGAATATGGAGTACAATTTTGGGCACCAATCCTAAGAAAAGACAATATTGAACTAGAGAGAGTGCAGAGAAGAGCCACCAAATTAATAAAGGGGATGGACATTCTAACTTATGAGGAGAGGCTAGCTTAATTATATTTATTTACATTAGAAAAGAGGCAAATAAGAGGGGATATGATAACTATATACAAATATATTCAGGGACAATACAAGGAGCTTTCAAAAGAACTATTCATCCCACGGGCAGTACAAAGGACTCGGGGCCATCCCTTTAGGTTGGAGGAAAGGAAATTTCACCAGCAACAAAGGAAAGGGTTCTTTACAGTAAGGACAGTTAAAATGTGGCATTCATTACCCATGGAGACTGTGATGGCAGATACAATAGATTTGTTCAAAAAAAGGTTGGACATCTTTTTAGATGGGAATGGTATACAGGGATATACCAGATAAGTATACATGGGAAGGATGTTGATCCAGGGATTAATCCGATTGCCAATTCTTGGAGTCAGGAAGGAATTAATTTTTCCCCTTAATGGGTTTTTTTGTTTGCCTTCCTCTGGATCAATACGTAAGTTTAGATATAGGATAAAGTATCTGTTGTCTAAATTTAGCATAGGTTGAACTTGATGGACGTAATTCATTTTTCAACCTCATCTACTATATAATTATGTATCTACTCCCGCACACATTGCAAATGCATTCAATGATTACTTTGTGGGGTGTGCTATTAACTTATTAGCGAAACGCAAACCAAACCACAAACCTGAATCTCATCCTGGGAGTACCCATGTAGCTCCACCCCCTCCCAACACTGCCCACAATTTTCATTTTTGCCCAGTATCCGAAGTGGAGATTAGACAAGCGCGCCTCAAATTAAAACTAAGCAGCCAATGTGGACCTGACACTACATCTAGGTTCTTAAGACTTGGTTCCCCAGCAATTGCCAAACCAATTGCTTCCATAGTCAACTCTATCCTGTCAGCAGGCAATATCCCTAAGACCTTGAAAACTGCCAGAGTTGTCCCAATCTTCAAAAGTGGGGACAAGTCCCATCTACAGCCTATCAGAGCGTGGGAATTTTCCCGCCAGCCAATCACCAATGTGCCGGTAATGTGAAGCCGGGAGGGCACCTTTTCTCATTCTCAGTCTGTGAAGGGGCAGGCACCAACCTAGAACCTCTGCCTCTTTGCATACAGAGCCCACCCGCTGTCCAGGCTCTACAGAGTCTGGGCTCTGGCAAATGGTGGCCGGATAGCCCTGTGTTAGCCCAGGATGTGGGTACTCAAGCAGAACTGCAGTACCCCTCCTGTTCTAACACCTTGGCATCCTCGAGGCTTTCAAGTCGTGACTCCTCACAGACCCATAGGCACAAAGCTTGGTAGCCATATGGTCTGCCCAGAATCCATGACTTGGAAATCCCACTGTTCATTTACAGGTTACCAGTACATATACCTATTAAATATAATTATTTAATAAAATATACTGTGTCCTGTCTTATGTGTGGTAAAATATATAAGTCCTTGTTCTAGTGTAAGGGATGGAGTGATTGTATATAGTACCTACACTCACTAGCCTCATACATGGCACGCTTTAGAAAAATTACTTTTAAAACTTTTACACACACGAACCACTCAGCTTTATCACTTAGCTGGAGTACCCCTGAACCTCTATACTTGGTGCAGGGTATCTGGGCATGTATCTGGATACCACTCTTTATACTATGGACCCCTCTGTCTACTAGGGATGCCATGGGAGATCGCTGGTCTACATTAACCCTTTCATGCCCGGTCACCTTGTCTGGAAGATGCTGCAGCAGGAATCCTGGCGGTGAGTCATAATAGCATTTTCAGAGTCAGAGTTTGCCCGGAGCAATGTGCTTGGCTGGATCTGAAAATCTCACTCGATTCCTGGATCCAATGCCTGTGGTATCCCAAAACTCTGGAACTCCGATACAAAGCCACATTCTTTAAAAACTTTCTCCAACAAACCTACCCTGAATGCATTGAGGACATCTGGGTCTAAGAGCTGACACTCTAGGACCTTAACACATAGATCAGGGGTAACCAAGTGGGCTGAACCTTTATTAGTGAGGCTGGTTAACCCCTTCCCATTACAGCGTGGCTAAAGGCAGGAGAGACGGGTGAAACCCAAAATTAATGAAGAAGAAGGGTAACTCCATGTTGGATTAATTGCGCAGATTGTTGTGCGCAAACTCTACCCAAGGAAGAAGGTCAGTCCAGTCATTCTGGGTATCTGAGATGAATATATTGCTCCAGTGACTGGTTGGTTCGCTCTGTCTGACAGTTGGTTTGGGGATGATAACCCAAAGAAAAATGTATAGATATACCTAATTGCTGTGAGAAGGAATGCCAGAACTTTGAAATAAACTGTGACCCACGATCTGAGACGATGACCTGCGGCACCCCATGGAGGCGGAAAATTTCTTTGCCAAAGATGTCTGACAGTTTGGGAGACTTGGGAAGACCTTTCAAGAAGATAAAGTGGAACTGCTTAGAAAAGCTGTCTACCACTACAAAGATGGTGTTCATCCTTTAGACACGGGCAGTTCTACTATGAAGGCCATGGACAGATGTGTCCATGGATGGTCCGGGATGGGGAGAGGTCGAAGGAGTCCTGGTGGTTTGTTCCGAGGAGTCTTTTTCTGATAACATGTCAAGCAGGCAGCAACAAATTCCTTAATGTCCTTCTGCATGCCGGAGCCACCAAAAGGTCCGCTCCACAAGGTCGGTGGTTTTTCTAGTATTAGGATGTCCAGATGACTTGGAAGTATGACCACATTTAAGAACCATCCTCTAATGAGGTGGTGAGATAAGGAATCACCCTTCAGGAACTTCGAGACCTTCTGGGATGTGGGACTGATTTTGTACGATCTCTAACAAGGCATCGAAGGTGTTAGCGGAAAGTATGTATTTAAAGGGAAATATGGTCTCTTAACGATCCTCGGTTTTGTCGTCCACCAAAAACTGACAGGAGGGGGCATCAGCCTTGACATTTTTTTTTTCAAATTGAATTTTATTAGTAATTCACATGTACATCAGACAGTGCATACATTATTATCCACAGCAATGTCAGAACAGTATCCAGTGTCCATGCATTCTTACTAACCACATATCATCACAGGACGTACTGGGGAAACATACGGACAGACAGACAAGGCTAATCTAAAAGGGGGGGGTAGGGGTGTCTTGAGGGGGCAAAAGGGGGGGATATATTCTGCCGTGGTTCCGCTGTGAGCTCTATTACTTCTGGCTCATCGCTTATAGGGGGGGTTGGTGTCTCCCCGATCGTACCGCACCTCCCCCGCTGGACTCCTTTCAGATCAGTCCCGATATCTCTGAATTATCCTGTCCGTCTATTTTTGCGCTGCCACCCCAGGGGAGAACGCATTTCTCTCTATCACTGCCAAATCGTGGACCTTTCTACCCCCGGTATATCTGTCTGGGCCAGCCACGGCATCCAGACTTTTAGGTAGTTTTCGCCTGTGTCATTCACCAGGCTGGTCAGCTTCTCCATCTGACATACTGTCCAAATTCTGTTCCGAATTGCAGCTATCAATGGAATCTCATTTTGTTTCCAACGTGCTGCGATCTCCCCCTGTATTGCCGTTGCGAAATGTGTTATCAATTTATGAGCATGTTTGGGTAGGCCTTTTAACGGTCTACTAAGGAGGAACAGCCACGGGTCTAACGGGACCTCAACGTCTAGGATTCTGTTCAGCCAATCTTTGATTGAGTCCCAGACCACGACTATTTTGGGGCAAGACCACAGCATGTGTATCAAGTCTGCTTGCTTTCCACATTGTCTAGGACACAATGGGGAGTAACCATCTCAACATAACTTTATGGGGCCTATGCAGAGAGCAGCGAATTTTCGAAATTCGCCATTTTTTGGAGATAATCGCGCAGAAAACAGCAGAAAATGGAGATTTCCGAAAAACGCACCAATTTTTCTTTTCTATTTGTAAAACTCGCCTCGCGGCTGGCGAGAACCGCAATCTCGCCAGTTTAAAAAATATCCGTATGCAGAGAGGCGCGAACGGCATCTAGCGGCTGTTCGCGCCAATAAAATGGCGCGATTGTCTCCGTTTTGCCTCGCCAAAAAAAACTGCCGCTCGCGGCCATTGCAAAGGGAAAAAAAAAGGCGCGAATTTGTTTTAACACATTTCTGAAGCGCGCATCTCGCCAATTTAAACTCGCCACACGCATCCATGTTAAACATAGCAGAATTCGCACCTTTCTGCATATGGAGATTAAAACTCTCCAAAAAAGCTACTTTTTAATAAATTCGCCAATTTTAAAATTCGCTGCTCTCTGCATAGGCCCCTATATGCGTTCTCCCTTAGGGTCGTGCACATGGAGCTTTTGGAAACTGCCGCTACAATTTTCGTCCATTCCTCCAGCTCTAAAACTTCCCCTAAGTCCGACTCCCATTTGGTCATATAACCTAGTTTTTCCGTCACTGCGGCGCCCGAACCGATACCTCTTTGTACAACTGCGATATGAGTCTCTTGGTAGTCGTCCCTGATCGACAGAGCTTTTTCGAAGTTTGTTAATTGGCTTATAGGTTGTTGAGCCTGGTAGAATGCTCTGACCTGGAGGTATCTAAAGAATTCAGCATTTGGGAAGTTTTTATTGGTTTTAAGGATATCGAATGTTTGTATGCCTCTTCTACCCTCCAGGTCCAGTAATCTATTAAGGTGTTTAGCTTTCCAGATTGTGAAATTGGTACTGATCAGTCCCGGAGCAAATAGAGGATTATCCCATAAGGGGGTCATACCCGATGTTTTGTGGGTCAAGTTGCATTTGAGCCTCGTGCTCTCCCACACCGAGAGTGAGTTGGTCATTGAGGAAAGTGGCATTTTGGTGTTTGATCGCACCTTTTTGGGGAGCCAAATTAGACTTTTCAGTTCAATTGGGGAGCAAATCTCCTTTTCTATCTCGACCCATCGTTTTGAGTCTGGGTCGGTGTGCCATTGCGCAATTTGGCATAATTGTGCCACCTTGTAATAGGAAAACAAGCAAGGTACCGCTAGCCCTCCTGCCCCTGTTTGTCTACGCATTATCTGCTTGCCCACTCTCGTTCTCTTCCCTCCCCAGATAAATTTATCTATCTCTGATTGAAGCGCGAGGGTGTCCCTCAATCGAAGTGGCACCGGTATGGTTTGGTAGAGATATAGGAGGCGAGGAAGCAGATTCATCTTAATGCAGTGGATCTTCCCTATCCAAGATATTTTTTAGGTGGCCCATCGTTGCACATCCCCTTTCAGGGCGTGTATCAATTTGGGATAATTGGCCTGGTACAGCAGTTTGGTTGCCTTAGTTATGTTTATTCCGAGATACTTAATTTGCGTCTGCTGCCATTTAAAGTTGAAGTTGAGGGTGATCAGCTTCTCCAACGGTTTTGGTAAGTTTATATTCATGGCCTAAGATTTGGATTGGTTAATTTTGAATCCAGAGATCCTGATAAATCTCCCCAGTAATTCGAATAAGTTTGGTAGAGAGGTAAGGGGCCTAGTTATTGTCAGGAAAACATCATCCGCATACAGTGCCACCTTATGCGACTGGCTTCCGATGGCAATACCTGAGATGTCTTTGCTGTCTCGTATCTGAGCAGCTATGGGTTCCATGCATAATGCAAAGAGAAGTGGGGAGAGCGGGCAACCTTGCCTCGTTCCGCTCCTAATCAAGAAGGGATCCGAAGCAAATCCCTGATGGGTCACCCTCGCTGATGGATCTGAATATAGGGCCAGAATAGCTTTTGTCAATTTCTCTCCCTGACCAAATGCTCCAAGTGTGGCCTCTAAGTACGGCCAGTCTATCCTGTCAAAGGCCTTTTCTGCGTCCAGGCTGAGCGCTATAACTGGAATCGATCTCACATTGGCTATTTCTAACAGATCAATGATTCGTCTGGTGTTATCTGCGGCTTGTCGACCCGTGATAAACCCGACCTGATCTGGGTGCACCAGCCTGGGCAGGACGAGACTCAATTGGCTGGCCAATAATTTCGCATAAATGTTGATGTCCGAATTAATCAGGGATATTGGTCTGTAGCTATCACAGTCCTGCGGGTCCTTTCCCACTGAGATTGACGCCTGGAGCATGTGTCGTGGGAAAGGGGTTCCGCCTAATACGTGATTAAATATACGGAGGAGATGCGGGGTCAATTGTTTTTTGTATTTTTTGTAATACAAATTTGAGAATCCGTCAGGACCCGGGGCTTTAGAGGGTTTCAGATTTGTGATAACCTCCATGACTTCTTCTGAGGTGAAATCTCTTCCCATTACCTCTCTATCAACCTCACTCATACCTGTCAGATTCGCACCCCTCAGGAAATCATTCAGGGCCCTTTCTGTGCCAGAGGAGTGGGTCACCTTCCCACCATCGTATAATTGCTCGTAGAAGTTTTTAAATTCCCCCACTATATTCTTAGGGTTAGCGTAAATTGTTCCTGATTGTGTTCGTATTGCCTGGATGTTATAAGTCTTACCCCTGGGGTTGATCATTCTGGCCAGCAAGGTATCTGGCTTGTTTGCTTTTTCAAAGAATTTCCTCTTTGACCAAGTAAGCGCCCTCTCAGCCTGAGAGGTGTGTAGCAAATTCAGCTTCGTCTGTGTGTCCTTAATCTTCTGAAGGATAGCGGGGTCAGGAGACCGCTTATGCTGATCCCACAGGTTTTTCAGCTCATATTGATCTTCTAAGATTTTTGCGTTTCTCTCTCTCTTTCTCTTGGCCGCTATACTGATGAGGATCCCTCTTAGTGTTGCTTTATGTGCTTCCCAGAGGGTGATATGAGATCGGACGCTTCCTGTATTTATATCTAAAGAAATGTGTAATTTCCTTTCCTATCCTCTCTTGTAATTCCGGTATTTTAATTAGGGATTCATTTAGTTTCCAATTTGCTCCTGGCCTGTCCAGCCCTATTTGTGTGCACCTTAGCTCTATGGGTGCATGATCTGACCACGAAATATTGTGGATCCCAGTGTGTGAGATCTGCGGAACCAGTCTATTATTGACAAAGAAGTAATCGATTCTGCTGAAGGAGTTATGTGGGTGTGAGTAAAATGTATAGTTTTTGTCTAGGGGGTGAGATTCCCTCCATATGTCAACCAATTCTACAGTAAGTCTCGTAGACCCTTTTCCAGAGCATTTGGTCTTGTCTGTGGTCCAGTCCTGGGGGGCTCTGATCTATCAAGAGCTGTGTTCAGCACAGCATTAAAGTCTCTGCCGACTATTAGGGCGCCCTTGGCGTGCTTCTGGATTGCTTTAAAAGTTGCTGCATGGAAATCAGTATCATGACTATTTTGAGCATATATCGTCACAAGTGTGATGGGTTGCTGATGTATAGACCCTGTCAACAGGAGGAACCGCCCCTCTCTGTCTTTTTTGATTGTGTCTACAACCAAATCTACTCCCTTATGTATGAGTATTGCAACTCCCGCTTTTTCTCCTTTGCAGAGGATAGAAAAACCTGCGTGAAATGCTTGTCGAAATATTTCGGAAAACTGGTGGAGCTAAAATGAGTCTCTTGTATTAAGACCACATCCGCTCCCTTTCTCCTGTAATCTGTAAGGGCCACCTTTCTCTTACGGGGGCAGTTAAACCCTTTAGCGTTATGTGATATAACTGTCAGCGTCATGGTGTGTGTCTTTTCTCACCTGTCGACAGTCGAAAGCCCATGCTAGGTGACGCGTCAACCCCCGGGAGCTCCCGCCACCCTGAGATGTCCTGCAGTGCCTCGGGCCACAGCGTTGCTCCACCTTGGCAGAAGATAGGGGGGAGGGGGAAGACACACAGGGGACAAAGGATACATAAGGAAAGATACTCAAAGTGGGAAAGAAATCAATGGCCCATGGCCCATGGCCATTGTCCTTCCCATGCTTTTGGGATGTGGGGATCCCTTGAAGCCTCTTCCAGTACTCCTCCCTCCGACCTGGTGGCTCCGATCCCACTCCTCCCAAGGACTTTCTTAGACTTCGGGGTGAGAACCCAGAGTCAAGGTTGTAGGCCCACGGCAACGACCAGACTGCAGCTCCAGCCGGCCACTGCATCTGGAAGTATACTTTATAGCATTTTAGCAACTATTGTTCTTATGATCCTAACCTACTACACGTAATCTACCTCTCGCTTTAGTTGTTCCCTGAAACTCTATTGAACTCAATTAATTTAACTGCAAACATTAATTATAAACTCTAACCTCAAACTTTTTGAAACCCTACCTGTTACCCTATTACATGGGTCTAGCCAACTGCTATTCTCTCTTGCTAGGGGTGCTATGATATATTGCTGCGTGATTGTTTTTTTATTTATTTTTTATTAAATATTGTTTATTATTTTAGAGCCCCTTTGCGTTCCCTTCCTCCCATACTCCTTTCCCTTTTTCTTTCCGGCTTTTTTGCTTACTAATAGAGACACTGGTTCCTGTCGTTGCTGTCCAACAACAGTGGTTTCTGGCACTCCCCTGACTCGCACATTATTCCGGCGGTCTCGGTTGTCGGCATCTTCCTGCCTATCCATAAGATCCCTGACCGACTCTTGTACCTGCGCCACTTGTTTGTCCGTTCTGTGTAGCGCTTTCACTGTGGCGTCCATTTTTTTCTCTAGGGAGTCTGTCCTCTCTCCGATCCCACATATATCCGCATGCAATGCAGCCAGTTCCGTCTGTAAACATCTCTTGATATCGAGACAAAATTCCCTCATGTCCCTCCTTCTCATAATCTGGTTGTCCCTGGGGTTCTCCTCTCTGTCTTCCTCCTCCTCCGATTCTGAGCCACTTCGCGCCATTCCATTTTGGCTTTTGGCACGTGCAGAGTCTCCTTTCATGAAATAATCAGTCAGGACATTGGAGGTTCGCTTCGAACGGGTCCCCTTCGACATCCTGGCTATATAAGGCAGCTTTGGGTAAGGTTCTGGTGTTGGTGTATATGCTGTGATGCTATTTTTTATTAAATTTGCCACCGGCTGTGAACGGAGCTAATGGCTCATACGTCCATGCAGTTCAGCCGTAGTGCATGCGCCTCCGGCCTTGACATTTTTAGAACCCGGTAGGAAAGAAATGATATAATTGAAACGGGAAAAGAAAAGTGACCACCGGGCTTGTCGAGCCCCTAGGCGATGAGCGCCCTCAATGTAGAGTAAGTTCTTGTTGTCGGTCAAGATGGTGATAGGATCCTCCGTGCCTTCTAAAAGATGTCTCCAATCTGCTAGAGCTAACTTGATAGCTAGAAGTTCCCGGTTACCTTCATCATAATTTTGTTCGTCTGGAAAAATGTATTTGAGAAGTAGGCACAGGGATGAATTCTGGCTTGAGGAGTCCTTCTCTGAGAGAGGATAGCTCCATCCCCGACGTCTGAAACATCCACTTCCAAGGTGAACGCTAGTTTGGGATCCGGATGTATGAGGATGGGTGCAGAAACGAAGGTGGTTTTCAGATGATCGAAGGCTTGGCTAGCTGCCAGGGACCATGAAGTAGGATCCACACTTTCTTCGTTAAGGCTGTAATGGGAGCTACCACAGATGTTTTTTTTCAACTTTTTATTTTATTAATTTTTTCAGAAATACAGCAATTGTAATACATATTATAACATGGTTAATCTGTTCTGCAATATGTGCTACCAGACCAATTCACTTATAAACACACAAACATAGATTCGGGGGGGGGGAGGGCGGGTGACACATTAGGAGAGAGGTGGGGGGGGGCGGAGGAAGGGGAACCCCTATTTCACAACAGCTGGTTCTGCTGTGGACCACTGCCTCTCCTGATTTTCCATCCCCTTGTAGGTGTTTCCACTCACTTTACAAGTTCCGCGCGTGCCCTTTTTGACCACTTCATCTGGGACTTTGGTTCATTTGGTATCTGTCTCGTCCGTCGTCGTTCTATGGTTGCTGCTATTCATCAACGGAGAACTCACCTTTCACTATCACAGCCAAATGGTGGCATTGCTCATCCCCGTTATGTCGTTTTGCGCCAGCCACGGAAACCAGACTTTTTGAAAATTTGAGCCAGTGTCATTGACCAAGCTTGTCAATTTCTCCATCTGGCAGACAAACCAAATTCTGTTGCGAATCTTTTCAATCGATGGGATTGTGTTTTTTTTCCACAATTCCACTGTCTCACACCTCATTGCCATCGCAAAATGGGCGACTAATTTATTCCCTGCTCTCGACAGGCCCTCCAGTGGTTTATTTAATAAGAATAACCAAGGATCCAGAGGAATTTCGAGGCCCAAAATCCTCTTTAACCAAATCTGAATTTGTTCTCAGATCGGGCGCAATCGAGGGCAAGACCACAGCATGTGCAACAGGTCCCCAGGCTCTCCACATTGTCTAGGAGACAAGGGGGAGTAACCTGGTACAAATTTAGATAACCTAACTGGGGTGAGGTACTACCTCATTAAAACTTTATATGAGTTCTCCTTCAATGTCGTGCAGATCGAGGTTTTCGCTAGTGCTTCAAATATTTCTGACCTGTCCTCGTCCTCCAATGTTTCCCCTAGATCTCTCTCCCATTGTGTCATGTAGTCAAGTCTTTGTCTGCTTCCATCTCCAGGATCTATCACTTCTTTATACAATCTAGAAATAAGCCCCTGTGTGTCGTGCCCACGTGCACAGAGTGTTTCAAAATTTGTCACTTTAGGACGGTTAGTGTGTTTGGTGTAAAATGCCCGGATCTGGAGGTATCTAAAGAATTCTGTGTTCGGAATGCCTTTATCTGACTGAATCTGTGTGAATGTCTTAATAGTGATTCTGCCCTCCAGATCCTTCAGCCTCCCATACCCACTCTGTTTCCAGAGTAAAAAGTGTCCCTCGTCCATCCCTGGAGCAAAATCAGGATTTCCAAACAGTGGGGTCATCAGTGAGCTCCTCGTGGTCAGGGCACATTAAAATTGAGGACAGCGGTCTTGAGATCTTCTTTAGTCTAATTTTTGGGTACCAAATTAGGTTATGGATTTCTAATGGGGCACATAGTTCGCTCTCCAGTTCCACCCATCTACGTAGTTTCGGATCCGTGTGCCATTGGATAATTTGGCTCAATTGTGCCGCTCTATAGTATGAGAACAAGCAAGGTACCGCCAGTCCGCCTGCAGTTTTGGGCCTCAACAGTGTTTTTGCTTTTATTCTAGCTTTTTCGTTTTTCCATATAAATTTAAAGATCTGGGCCTGCATGTCTTTGATGTCTGCCCTATCTATGGGTATGGGAAGTGTCTGGAAAAGATATAGTAGTCTGGGGAGAAGGTTCATCTTTACGCTATAAATTCTTCCAATCCAGGAGATACCATACGACGCCCATTCCTTCAGCTCCTTTCTCAAAGACTGCAAGAGTTTAGGATAATTTGCCTTATATAACAACTTAACCTCCCTGTTGAGATTTACTCCTAGATATTTAATCGCTTTGGGTTGCCAATTCAGATTTAAGTTAATCTCTATTAGTTTTTCGGTGTCTTTTGGGAGATTCAAATTCAGAGCCTCCGATTTTGCTTGGTTTATTTTAAACCCTGAGATCGTATTAAACTTTTCCAGGAGGTCAAAGAGGTTGGGTAGAGAGTCCAGGGGCCTAGACAATGTCAGAATGACATCATCCGCATATAACGCAGTTTTGTATTCCTGAGAGCGAATTTAAATTCCCGTGATATCCTTATTATCTCGAATGTGGGCTGCTAGTGGCTCCATGCAGAGGGCGAACAACAAGGGCGAGAATGGGCAGCCCTGTCTTGTGCCACTTTTAATTTGCAGTGAACCTGACGGGAACCCCTGATGGATTACCCGCACTGTTGGATTTTTGTATAGCGCATTCCAAACACTGCAAGCGTGGCATCTAGGTAAGGCCAGTCAATTCTATCGAAGGCTTTTTCAGCGTCTAAGCTTAATATGATTCCCGGGATCTTATTGGCATTAATATATTCTATGGTATCTACTTGTCTCCTAGTATTGTCGGCCGCTTGCCTACCTGTGATAAAGCCAACTTGATCCGGGTGAATCAGCCTAGGAAGAATAGTACTCAATCTATTGGCCATCAATTTGGAATAAATTTTAACATCTGAATTTATCAATGAGATCGGCCTATAGCTTGGACAATTGGTGGGGTCTTTGCCCTGCTTATGAATCACCAAGATGAACACCTGCAACATCATGTCTGAAAAGGACTCCCCTGCTAGGATATGGTTAAACATCCTTAATAAGTGCGGGGTCAGAATCCCTATATATTTTTTATAGTGTAGATTCGAAAATCCGTCAGGGCCCGGAGCTTTTGCAGGTTTAAGATTTGCAACTACATCTTGTAGTTCCTCCACTGTGAACTCTTTTTCTAGGAACTCTCGCTCCAACCTCGTTATCTTTGGCAAATCCGAGTCAGCTAAAAATTTCTCTAATACTTTGCTAGTTTTATCGTTATGTCTCACCTTCTTCCCATCATACAATCTTTCGTAATATACTCTAAACTCCTCAACTATGTGTTTGGGATTAGCAGCCAAATCTCCCGTTCTAGTTTTAATCGAGTGAATTGTGTAGTTTTGTTGTTTGTTGCGAATTTTCCTAGCGAGCATGGTATTTGGCTTGTTCGATTTTTCAAAAAAAATCCTCTTTGTCCAACGCAGTGTCTTTTCAGCCTGCGAAGTAAGGAGTAGATTAAGTTCTATTCTTACATCCTTCAACTCCTTTAATGTCTCCTCTCTACCAGTTCTCTACCTCTCTCAGTTCGGTTATGCAGAGAGTTCATGGAGCTTATCTCTTAACTGATTCGTTTTAGCCTCACTTGCTTTTTTTCCTGCCTGCAGCTATATTGATCAGGACCCCTCTCATTGTGGCCTTGTGAGCCTCCAATAGAGTGACATGGGACTCCACACTGCCTACGTTTGCCTTAAAGAATTGTGAAATCTCTTCTTTTATATTTTGTGCTATTTTCAAAAGGTCAGGGGAGCTTGTCTCGTAGCCATAAAATAGAAGAAAACATTACATAGTGCAATAATGTTTATCAGTGAATGGGTGCAAAAATAAGTCAAAATTGACTACTCACATTCAAGTAATCAAAACCAAGCAGTCATCCAACTTAAGGGGTGGATGCGCCCTATGTGATTGCAGCAGCCACCAGCCACCACCTCCAAGGAAGAAAAAATGAGAGACCATATAGTGTAGAGGGTAAAAACTTCTAATGGGGAATACACAAATGAAGGCTTACACTTAATACAGTCGAAGTAGGCAATACTGGATAGCGGATGATGGATATCCCTTGGGTCGCGATCCCTTGGGTTGCTCGTTCTCCTCCGCTCCCCCGGAAACACTGGTATCCACGCTGGCGCTCCCGTTACGTCACTCCCGGTGCGCCGAGAACCGCTATACTCCTGACGAAGTCGTAAGAGATAATGACGAAACGCGTTGAGTGTTCCAGCCTACCAACAACTGAGAGAAGAAACACCAAGGACCCACTTCTACCACCAGATCCGGTGGTTCTCGGCGCACCGGAAGTGACGTAACGGGAGCGCCGGCGTGGATACCAGTGTCTCCGGGGGAGCGGAGGAGAACGAGCAACCTAAGGGATCGCCACCCAAGGGATGTCCGTCATCCGCTATCCAGTATTGCCTACTTCGACTGTATTAAGTGTAAGCCTTCATTTCTGTATTCCCCATTAGAATTTTTTACCCTCTACACTATATGGTCTCTCATTTTTTCTTCCTTGGAGGTGGTGGCTGGTGGCTGCTGCAATCACATAGGCTGCATCCACCCCTTAAGTTGGATGACTGCTTGATTTTGATTACTTGAATGTGAGTAGTCAATTTTGACCTATTTTTGCACCCATTCACTGATAAACATTATTGCGCTATGTAATGTTTTCTTCTATTTTATTGCTACGAGACAAGGTCCCCTGACCTTTTGAAAGATCAACGAGAAAAGATAAGTGGAACAGTCTTTTTCAAGGGTTGCAGTTTGTGTCTAAGTCCTTTTCACTGTATATGCACTTTAATTTAGGCACGTGTGTTATTATGGATATTTTTATATTTTTTTATTAATCACGTTTTTTACTTACACATTAGTGGTTATATATTTTATATTTTTCATTTGGGTTTGTTAGAGCGCTATTGTCACTATTTTTCCTATATTTTGTGCTACCTCTGGAATCTTAATTAAGGATTCATTTAGTTTCCAATTTGCTCCTGGGCTGACCAGTTTAATTTGAGAGCACCTCAGCTTAGTCGGCGCATGATCCGACCATGAAATATCATGTATTCCTGAGTAGGAGATCTGTGGAACCAATCTATTTGATATGAAGAAGTAATCGATTTGTAATGCCTGTACTGTATGCCCACAGACCTGGCCAGTCCCCAGTACTGAGGTGGGTAAGGGTATAACACTCACCCTCAGCAGTGAGGGCGTGCCCGTAGTGTGGTAAGTTGCGTTACCGGGCCTCGTGAGAGAAGGGTTAACGTTATACTTGCTGAGTCCGGGGTGTCAGAAGTCGGAGGGTAATAGTCCAAGAGCCAGGAGTCAGGGGCAGGAGAAATCAGCATTGTGAGGTCCAAAGCAGAGTTCAGGAGTACCGAGGTACACGTAGTCAGACTGAGCCAAGATCAAAACCAAAGAAATCCAAACAGGGGCAGGGACAGGAATCAGAGCTGAATCAGGAACAGAGCTGGGCATAGATACTGCACATAGGAGCTACAGAGAAGCTATGCAGAGCAAGGAATGAGAGGACAGAGTCGGGTTATAAGGGAAGGAGGGCCAATAGAAGCAAGGGGTGGAGCAGGGGTTTGTCTGGGTGTTTGCAGGAATAGGTGCAGGTGAGCAGGGGAGGAGACAGAGGAAGAATCCACCGCAATAACCTGCAGCCGGTGAGGGGCAGAGCCACGGTTGCGAGAGGGCTGGTAAAATGATCGGGTGCGCGCGCCCTCTGTAAGGCTGCCATGCGCGCGCACCGATCATGTGCCTGGGCGTGCGGCGTGTACTGCGGAGGAGTGGCTCGGCGTGGAGGAGATAAGGGAGCAAGGGAGTGAAGGAGCGGGGCAACCAGGAGCAGTGGGGCCTATGGTGACAGACGATCGGATACGCGCACCTTCTGCGAGGCTACCGCGCGCGCGGCCCGATCACGTGCCTCGATGTGCGGCGTGCGCCGCGGGGGACGGCTATGCGGGAAGGGGGTGAGAGTTTGAGGGAGCAGGGAACCAGGGCAGCTAAGCGCAATGGGGCTTGAGGTTAAGGGGACGTGCTGAGAGGCAGTTGTCCCCCGATCCGTTACACGATTCTACTGTAGCTGTCATGTGGATGCGAATTGAATGTGAAGCCTCTGTCTCTAGGGTGCTGTTCCCTCCAAATGTCCACTAACTGTTTGTCTCTGAAACCCTGGCAGAGTGCCATCACCCCTTCAGTCCTGTCCTTGGTCCTCTGTTGTGTTCTATCTAATGTCGGGTCTAACCTTTTATTAAAGTCTCCTGCAATCACTATATTCCCTTCCTCCACCCTTGCTAGTTGTTCAAAAAATGAACGAAAGAACTGTGGGTCGTTTTCACATGTGGCATAAACTGAAGCCAGAGTTATGCGACTGTTATGTACCGTCCCCGTCAAGAAAAGATATCTTCCATCCGTGTCCCTTTTAATCTTAACCACTTTAAATGGGAGGCTATTGTGGAATAGTATCGCCACTCCTTTTTTTTCCCTAGTGCGGACGCTAGATAGAACTGGCGGAAGTTGGCATCTAAAAACCTAGGGTTATTCCTAGCATTAAAGTGGGTCTCCTGTAAAAATAAAACGTCTGTTTTTTTTTTCCTTTTATATTCTGTAAATGCGATTCTCCTTTTCTGAGGACTATTAAAGCCTTTAACATTATGTGATACCCAAGTTACAGCCATTGTGTTATTCGTGCAAGGGTGCTTACCAAAATCTTATGTCTTTTCAGGGACTGCAGCCGGCTTTCTGCTATCCTACTTTCGCCATAACGATCCCGTGCGTGGTGGGTGTGGGGGTTCGGGGAGACGGGGAAGGGAACACTCACAGGGACATACAGGGGAAACAAGACAACATACAACATACCTAACAAATTAAACAACGTCTGCTTTGAGCTATAACTGATCCTGTCGGACACAAGCTCTTGTGCCCAGGGGCAATATGCCTCCTCCCTGCACCCTCCTGCTAGGGACCGAAGGCGCCGACTCTTTAGGAGTCTCCCCTCCCCTGGGACTTCCCCCACTGGCCCTGATGTAATGACCCTTGTGGGGCCTTGGCACATGCCTACTGCCAGGGTGGCGTGACCTCCGCCCATCACCCGGCGCTATCTTCCATTTTCTTAACCACATTGTAAGTCATGTACTTTGTAACAATCTCTACTTTTTATAACACCCAACTATCTATTTGTATTAACTATATAACTTCATTAAACACCCTTATCCTGCTCCCTTGATTGATTGTCTGCTTTCTCTGCCATGTGCAAGTAAATGGTTGAGGTTATTTTTCTGTATCTTTGAATTCCCATATACTTATTTATTTCAACCTCTACCCGTAGCTCCAGATATTGACTCTCTACCTTTTTTAGCATCCTTCGTTTAAATCATTTAAGTCTGTTTAAATCCTAACCAATCCCTATACCCTGCTTTCTAAACCTCTTCCCAACTTAACTATCACTTCCCTCATATACCTTACCTTACTCCCCACTCTCTCTACCCCCCCTTCTCTCCCCCTGAAACCCCTCCATCCCCTCTTCCACGTGTCCGTGACTGACTCAGCACCCTTCTGGTTCGGTGCCTTTCCTCCTCCCTTCCCTCCAGTCTCCTTATATTATTATTTAGGATCCAGGGCAGGAAGGGAGCAGCATCATCAGGAACACCCAGAAAAAAATACAAAACTCATCATAGTGTAGTATGAAAAATAAATGTCAATATGTGGAACTTGGCTCTTTAGATAACCTACTTACAGAATGTAAGATATATAATAGCAGGTTTGTAATTGTGATGGATCTTTGGACACCTCAGGTTATGGGTTGCAGCAAGCAGCAGCATACATCAGATAGGGGTGGTGTCAGGCAAGATGGTGTTTTCACTCTGGCAGCAGCTTCCAATCAGTCATATGCAGTCATACAAAGATAAGGGAAACAATAGTGCTTTACCAAAATAACACAGAGTTTTATCGTGAAGACGAGCAGGAAATGTACTCACAATATAATAAATGAGCACATTCACATCATGGTATCTTTAGGAACCAGGGTATTGGATCGGCCGGTGGAGAAATCCCTCACTTCACTCTGCTTCCTTGTCCTCCACGAGGGTGCCCCCTCGTCCGGTGCCAGATGGATGGCGTCTGTCGTTCACTACTATCTCCTGTCCTGTGGCGGTGACGACTTCCGTGAATCGTACGTAGAAGCGGAGTAGTGGGAAACGCGGTCCAAGACTACCCTCCGTGTACAGCAAAGACAAGTTCCCAACGGTAGATACAGCTTGGCTCTGCTAACTGTCTGCAGATTCTTTATCTTCAAACGCTTTTCAAAACGCTGCCGCAGCTTCCTCAGGATGCAATGATATGTCCCTACTGTGCTATTTAAATGCCCATTCATTAGTGGCATTGGTATGCAATATTTATAATTGACACAAGATGATTAACATCAATTACGCACAGAGTCTCCCAATCTGGGTACATAATATCTGTGATCCAAAACCCGAGCATAAACTTTAATTACATATTTAATTTAAGAAGAACTAAGAACGAATTTAACTAAAAAAAAATTAAATACTAAATTAATGGGTAGAGTAATCTTTAAGGTGTCGAGATCTTAATGAATTTAGATAGATAGAAAGAGACATATTTAGTGATCATAAAACACAAACATTGATTACCCTTTAATAAAACATTAAAGTTATACCAATGAAATCCAAACTGGAAATGTACAGACGGCATGACCTAACTCTGGACTAGCAAAGGAGTGGGGGTGTGGAAGGGGGGATTGTGTTACCAGAGGGGCAAAATTTATTTCAAAAAAATAAAATATAACTAGAGGAAGGGTGCAATCTCACAATCAACATTAAGACCATGTGGTGTCACGTGTTAAGTTTTGTGCCCCAAAACTCTCTCTTTTGCTTAAATCAAATGTCTATCTCGTCCTCTCCAATGTTGTGCCCCACAATCTCTTTGCGGTAAAAATTTTAAACCCGTTGTATTGGAGTTGTGAAAAGCGGAAAAATGTTTGGAAACATTATTTGGACTGCACACTACCCTTATAGTGCTTAAGTGCTCCAAAATACGTAATCTTGATACTCTTGATGTTTTTCCAACTATTGGAGCCCCCCGCATGGGAGTCCAGGAGGTAGATATTATTAGAGTTGCAGTTCATGTAGTTTATTCTGTATCCTCATTTTTATTATTGCACTAAATCCCCATTTTTGTCGTGGCGTTTGTATTCCCTGCCTTGCAAACCAACCACAGCCGTGAAACCCTATCCAATTTTTGACGCCTCCAGTTCTATTTTCTCTACTTTCTTAATACTGGGAGCTATATACCTTTTAGATTTTTGTCCTTTTTAAAACGCACTCTCGGCGATCTGGGATTTCTTTCTTCTTTTAAAAATCTCGGATCTTTATAAAACATGCCAGTGGTTCTGTATTATTTTCTTTAATAATTGTTTTGACTCTTTATTAAAAGAAGAAGTTAAAATGCTGTGTCGAAATTTGCCTTATTATTTTGAAGATTTTCTCTATCTTTACCCTAATAGGCGGTCAATTCTATTCAGACCATTTTCTTTTTCTAAATGCCATGTCTAGGAGTTTGTTTTGTATTGTTTTTCATACAAACGTTCTTCTCAGTATAGTGCTTGGCATTGAATACTATATTGTCTTTGCAATTTCTCCCAGTCGTCTGATTGGTTTATTGGACATTGTCCATCCATATATCCTGGTGACAGCTTGTACTGAATATATAGTATTGCTGTCACGTCCTTAAAGAAAACCAGTTTTTGAGAATCTCATTCTCTATATAATATTCAAATCCAAAAATGGAGGAACTATTAACTTGTCACACATAGGTGAATTGTAAGTTATACGTCTCATTAAACTCGACAGAAGGATTCCAAACTCTCCTGGCCACCACGCCACATTAAAAACACATCATCTAGGTAGTCGCCGCCATAGGACAAGGTCCGCCCCCAATAACGCCACAGGCCAATATGCTGTTCCTCCCAGAATCCTAAAAGATATTCCGCGTAACTGTGATCAAAACCAACCTCGTACCCATGGCATGCCACATCTCTGAATGTAAAAAACTGTTCTCAAAACCAAAATATTCTGTCAGTATGAAACAGATACCATCTATAATTAACTGATCTGCTGTTCTGTCATATCTAGATCTGTTTCAGAAAGAAATTAACAGCTTCAACATCCTAAGTTTTTTTCAATCGATGTAATAAGATGCAACGTCTAAACAGTTCCCTGATAATTATTATTCCAAGTCAATCTCTAATAATTTAACCATCAGTCGATCCTCCTATTATGATTTAGAGATGTGACATGACTCTGTAAAAAAGTGGTCAATATATGCAGATAGTTTGATAAGTGATTGATCCCGTCTCCCTTATCTTATTATATCAGTCTCTTCGGCAGCGTAAAGTTCGCGCATCACCCCCCCCGATTCCCTGCTTCTGTCGCACACTATCCTTTCATCCGTGTCCCTTCCGGTCGCGTCATCCACTCACTCGGCTCCCGGTCACCTTTCCTGACTGTCACTTCGCTTGTGCCAATCGTTGACTGCTGGTTCCACTCGGTCCTCCTCCCTCCTCCCGGCTCTTGGCTCCGCCTCTCCCTCCCTCCCTTTCCTCCCCGGAGCGACCTCAATGGTTGGTGCCTTTTTTCGGCTCCCCATCTTTTACCCGCGTTTTTTTTTCCCGTTCTTCCACAGCTCCTGATCTTCCCGTTCTTCACCGGACGCATCTTCCCCCCTCTTCGTGACAGGTCAGCCTCGGGGCAGAGGTCCATAGAAACAGCCTTCTTATCTGTAAAATTTGCCACCTAACTGCGATGTAACTTGGTTTGATGTTGCTCACTAATAACACTTTTAATTTTAGAAACACGTGTTCTTTTATAAAACTTAACAGCCTCTCACCGGCATTTAACTTCCCTTGAGGGTCTCCCATTAACCTTTGTAATATTGCAGTAAGTCTTTAATGGAGATAATGATGAATTGACATATCATGGGTTTCAGTCCTACTATTTGTTTTTTTTATCTTTTTTTTCTTTTCAGCTGCACTGTTCACTTTTCCTCCAGGTATTTTCCAGAGCAGCTGGACTCTTCTTTGGCTTGGTGAGAACTGCTGCGGCAGCAGCTTTAATTCCTTATATACCTGTCATTACCTGGCATTTCCCTGGAAGTGACCGTTTTCACCCGTAGATCCCCCGACATGCGTGCTCCTGTTGCCATCCCAGGCCGGGTCAGCCCGGCGCGCGCTTTGAATGTGTTTAATTATAATGGTTCGATTTTACTAGGCTGCAATGCTCTCGCGTTCTGCATAAATTCATGATTGTAATGCAGTATATATATATAGAGACACAGAAGGATATGGTGATCACAGGAACCATACTAATTGAATAAAGTGTATTAATGTTACACATTAAATAAGGTAATCAAATGAGGTTGCAAACTGTGACCTAAAAAGTGACAGAAAAGGTGAAGGGGCAACCCAATTGGATGTGCCCCCTAAAAGAATTCACTTAATGCACCCCACCAGGTTAAAATTTACTTTTCATAAATTTACTTAAAACATAATATTAAGCAAGTCATGTGAATGTGTATTCAAATTATATTCAATCAACCTCCAAATGCATCCTCCGGTCGTCAATTATAACGTCAATACGATCCCGTTGGAGACCCCTATGTTGGGTGGGATATGAGGCCAGAGGAGCTAAGAGTTCGGTTTAACCCCTTGGAGGCAAAAACGGTGAGCCAAGTAGTATGATATATAAATGTTCCCATGGGGTGCCACGATTTAAATTCCAGCTTCCTCCTTGCTAATTACCAGCACTGCCACTACAATAGAGCTCTAAAGTGTGTTAGAGTGAGAGTGCGTGAATGATAAAGCTGGCACATGTAGTGATATATTAGTCCTTCATTGCTCATAAAGCTGCAGTCACAGCAGTACTAGGGTGAATTCACAGTGATGACTGTTGGGAATGCCTCACTTAGAGTGCAAGGAATGCATAACACTGACTTGAAATTAAATAAATAACACATACCTAACTACTGGGTCACTGCACAGTTAGAACCCAGGAGGACTGCAGACACGACATTAAAACAGCTCCAGTAGGAGACTGACCCCCCAACCACATTGCGCAGTCAACGTCGGTTCCCCCAGCAAAGAGTTTTCAGGGGAATATTTTACGGGGGAGAGGTTCTGAAACCCTTTTATAAATTATCAAAATCCTGCATACCCTAATTGCCACATATCGTCTTAGTCTAGCTGTTGCCATGCCACTGACCTCACGCACACCGATTCAATAAAGTGCCTCAAATGCTAATAAATTGCAATATCAGGAGAATCCGTACATTGTACCTTTGATTTAAGAGAGCCGTGTTTCCATCGTGTTCGGCTTTGGAAAGGTTCTAAAGCTTATAAATTCATATGTGCGCCGCCATGGAGTAGTCTAATTGCGCCGGCATGGAGTGTCATGTTTAGGTTAACCGTGGCATTGCTGGCATGTGTGGGGAACTTGACGCGTAAGTTCAATATATTCTGTACCATGGCATGCGTCGGGATAAGGAGTACGTTCTCCATTCTATATTAGTCTCGTGCGAATTGCGCATGCGTGGGCACTTAGAACGTAATTCCACTTGTTCCGTATACAATGCCACGACCAAGGATATTATGAAATTGTAGAACCATTGATACCAGTCATTAGCTGCGCGAGCGTGGGGACTTAGAAAACAATTCCGAGGACTAAGAATTATTCTTATCATCGTGTCTGTACGTATTTGCGCACTGCGGTTTGAATCACTTCAAATTCTCCGCTGATTTCTGCAGTTAGTGGTGGCCCCCGCATGCGCGGGGGGATTAGAAATTTTAACAGTTGTATTTACCCAACATATGCGCGCATGCGTAGGGCCTTAGGATTTAAAGAAGAAACAATATGCACATGGATAAGTTTGTAATACAAGCACATGATAGGGTGTACTGCGACTATTAGGTAGTAGATAAGGGTACTATAGGCCTATATTGCACAATTATACTTGAGTGTGTGTACAGATAAATTGTGAACAATCCCACATAAGTATATTATTTACTACCACTGTGTCAACTTACAATGCAGTGGGTGATACAGTCACATTTAAACACATTCAGCGAGGTATGACTGTAATATGCCAACATTTACTTGTCTATACTCATTATATACAGCACCATATTACACACTTACACAGATACTAAACACACTGCGGGTTAGAACTTATATTATAGTCACTAATCTATTACTAATAACATAATGCAACATCTATTTTAATATTTTAATATTTCAAACCGAAGCTGGAACAATTGTCATAGTGGACAATGAGAATGACCCTACAGGTTGTCAGGAGACCAGTAAAATGTATGTTAACAGTGTACATAGAATAGAAGGGATACATATGTTGACCAAGTGGTACCCCATATACCTATAGAGTATACTGTATAACACAAACCCGATATAAACCCTAACATACATTACGACACATACAGTTATGTATATGCCATCATGATATACTGTAGGCCGGCGGGGGCGAGATGTATGTGTTGCAGAGCAGAGAGAGGAACCGCGCTCTTTCTGCGCACAACGATCGCACATTCAAAATTATTTAAAATAACTTTTTTATTAATAGTGGAAATGTGCAGGGGTCTCCGGAGCTGAACTGCCGTTGGTTCAAGGTCGGGGACCCCCTGTCCAGAGAACAGCCCCTTTATGAGGTGCCGGTATCCCTCTGCGTTTAAAGGTCCGATCAGGTGACCCGTGCCTGTAAACCAAGCAGAGGGATACGGCAACCCCTAAACCGGGCCTGTATATCGGGGAGCGGGTCCCGGACCTGAAACCAACCTGTTCAGCTCCGGAGACCTCTGCAATGTACAGTATGAATAAAACAACACCAATAAAGAACGTTCTTTACCTCTTAGCGGCTATGTGCTATGGTAACGAAGCAGCATTTCTGTATTTTAATAATATTGTACAGTGAGCAGGGGGTTCCCTGAGCAGAAATTAATGCTCAGGGACCCCCTGCTCTGCACAATATTATTTAAAAATACAAAATGAGGCTTCATGTACCATAGGCACATAGCCGCTAAGGTAAGGTAGCGAGTGTTATTTATATATGTTTTTAGCCCTATCTCGTACATGTGTCAGAGGGTCTCGCGTAGCTGACAGCATTGGTTTTTAGGTCCGTGGGACCCCCCTGACCCCGAGATACAGAGCACCCTTAGGGGGGGGCCGGTATCTCTGCTTGGTTTACAAGGCCGCGATCACGTGATCGGGGACTTTCAAAACGCAAGAGGGAACCGGCAATTCATAAGGGGCTGTATCCGGGAGCAGGGGGCCCCGATCTGAAACCAATGCGGTTCAGCTCTGGAGAACCCCCTGCAAATCTAAACTATATAAAATGGCATTTCAAAGTATTATTATGTTCATTTATTATTTATTTAGTTAATTTATTTAGATTTATTTATTTATTTTTTAGCGGCTGCTGTGTGTGATTATTTTTTCTTGTGGGTAGTGGGGGTGGGTGAAGGGGGTATTAGCCCCAACGGTGGCTTTTTA
Organism: Ascaphus truei; assembly: GCA_036426205.1. NCBI lineage: Eukaryota > Metazoa > Chordata > Amphibia > Anura > Ascaphidae > Ascaphus > Ascaphus truei. The sequence continues at coordinate 57,072 of WSYH01000543.1, read as the reverse complement.
GGGCTTGCGGGGGTAGCAGGAGGGCTTAACCCCTTCATGACCGTAGCGGTATTAACTGCTACGGCCATGAAGGGGTTAAGTGCACCCGCAACCCCCCCGCAAGTCCTAAACTCACACCAAGGGCCAAATACCCCCTCACCCACCCCCACTACCCACAATAAAGCGGGCACGGTGAGTTAACCCCTTCATTGCCGTAGCGGCTATACGCTAAGGTAATGAAGCAGCATTTCTGTATTTTTAATAATATTGTGCAGGAGCAGGGGTTTCCCTGAGCATTCATTTCTGGCTCAGGGAACCCCCTGCTCACTGTACAATATTATTAAAATACAGAAATGCTGCTTCGTTACCATAGCACATAGCCGCTAAGGTAAAGAAAGATTCTTTATTGATGTGTGTGTTTTATTCATACTGTACATGTGCAGAGGGTCTCCGGAGCTGAACAGCGTTGGTTTCAGGTCTGGAGACCCCCTGCTCCCCGAGATACAGGCCCCTTTAGGGGGTGCCGGTATCCCTCTGCTTGATTTACAGGCCGCGGTCACGTGATCGGGACCTTTAAACGCAGAGGGATACCGGCACCTCATAAAGGGGGCTGTATCTCGGGGAGCAGGGGGTCCCCCGACCTGAAACCAATGCAGTTCAGCTCCGGAGACCCCCTGTACATGTACACTATGAATAAAAATGTACAGTACTGTATGTAAGGGGTTATAGGGGACGGCTTTAAAGACAACAGCTCGCAAACGCCCCCATGTGTTTTTACACGGCATTGCAGTATTGCAGCCAGCGGGAATAAAATGCTAAAATCACAGCCGCGAATATAACGCTATATACCCCGGGAGAAAACGACACAAAACCGCACATCACCGGGGTCCTCTGAAATTCGCGGAGCTAGCCAAGTAAGAATAAAGTTGGTCGCTAGTGTAGAGTTTCTTTCACTCCTATTTTCAGCAGGAACTCAGCTCCTTCATCCATGTGTCTCAGTGTATGAACCCTTCCTTCTCTTACTACCAGGAGACCAAACGGGAAGACCCAACGATATTTTATGCCTTTGTCACGCAATATTTTAGTCAGAGGCTGGAGGGATCTTCTTTTATTAAGAGTGGTGGGGGAAATGTCTTGGAACACTGACATTTGAATGCTGTCGAACTGAACAGTGGGGGAAGCCTGCGTAATTTTACAGAGTTCATCTTTGATTTTGAAATAATGCATCCCGGGATAACATCTCTCGGGGGTTGTCTGGAAGGGGCTTGGACCGCAGGGCACGATGGCAATGATCCAGCTGGAGCTCTGCTGTTTTTTTGTCTGGAAGCAGGGATTCCATCCACCTGCCCACGAACTCCTCCACATCCAGGACTTCTTCAGGTATGCCCCTTATTCGCAGGTTATTTCTCCTGTCTCTATTCTCCCCAACCTCTTGTTTGTCCTCCAGTTCAATCAAACGTTTTTTAATTTGTGTGATTTCCTGCTCTGTGTGTTTGTGACATTCCACTGAGGTATTCATTCGTTGTTGCAACTTGTGTGTACGTTCTCCAATGTTTTGGAGGTCCTTTCTCAACCCCTCCACCTCAGTACGGAAAAACTCTTTAATATCTATTAGAAATTGTTTCATGTCCTTCCGTAGTACAGGCTGTAGTTAAGCATCCTGTCTGCTCCCCCTGATCATGCGTGGAGTCTGCATCTGCACTCCCGCCCGGCGACATTGCAGCCTCCTCTCTGCCCTTTGCCTGATCCGTGATCCAGAAGTAAGAGCACAAATCAATAGATTTCCTCTTTGACTTTTGAGAAACTGCACGCGTCGTTGGCATCTCCGCCACTTCTTCTGTCTGTGCGTGCATTTTTAGGGAGAAATTGTGGCTATTTTAGTGCTTACAGTGTACAATTTGCACCGGGAGATAGCGGAGCTGTCAGACTAAGCCGCCATTCTTGTACCCGTTGTGCATGCGCCTCCAGAATATACATTTTTAATGAAACTGCAGTAGTAATTCGGGAAGACCAGAAAGCACTATACAGCCTTGAGAGTAGTGGGACGAGGCCAATCCAGGACCACCTTCACTTTAGCTGGATCCATGGTGAGACCAGTGTCAGAAATGATGTATCCAAGATATGCTGTGGAGGTTTGGTGGAACTGACACTTTTCCAGCTTGGCGAACAAATGTTTTTCACGTATGCGTAACAGTACCTGTTTGACATGGCCGACATGTTCCTGTGAAGACTTAGAAAAAAATCATTATGGCGCATGCGCGATGGCAAGGAGTATGGACGCATAGGTTTCATGCTCCGTGCCTCGCTCAAGTAATAAACTATAAAAAAAAACACAGAACAGAGTAAAATACACAACACACAGGACGGCTAGAACACACAACAGTCCAGGATGTCCAAAAGAGGATTGCGAGTCACAAAGAAGAAGGGGCTGCCCGAATATTTTGGCAGAGCTTGGCCGAGCAGCGCGGAGTCAGAAATGGAGCCAGACGGAGAGGAGGAAGAAAACAACAGCCAGGCCCTGATGCCGGTTCGGCAATGTGACTTCATGCGGCTCTACAAAGATCTGCGATCCATGCTACAAGCTGAGATGAAAGATCTCAAAAAAGAGGTGACAGGACTTGGGGAAAGGACTGGTGTCCTCGAGATTAAGTAGATCAGTCCATCAAAGCCATCAAACGCCAGGATAAAAAGACTGTGGATTTAAAGGCACAAATAAATGATATCCGGGACAGACAGGAGGACGCAGAGAACCGGGATAGAAGAAACAACCTGCGGGTTAGAGGAGTGCCAGAGACAGTCCTGGACTGTGATGAATACATCACTCGGTGGATGGAATCGATACTACCGGAGACGCAGCAGAGCCTGCTGACAATGGATCGATGCCACAGGGCACTAAGGGCCAAACCACTGCAGAATGAACAGCCAAGGGATATAGTGATCAGGCTGCACCACTATCGGACAAAGGAGGCAGTGCTCCAAAAAACGAGGCCACTGCCAGCAGTGGAGTTTGAAGGGGCCCGCTTACTGATATTTCAAGATCTAGCTCCGGTAACACTGGCTAGACGGAAGAACTTAGGCCCAATAACCAAAGCACTGAGAGACAATGGCGTGTGATACCGGTGGACCTTCCCCTTTGGCCTGTCGGTAACAAGGGGCGGCAAGACTATGATCATGAGTGAGCCGGAGAAAGGCCCTGCCTTCATGCACAAGTTAGGGTTAGGGGAGGCCCCCGCACACACGAGCCACAGAGAGCCAAACCTGGACCCAATCTGGTCGCAAAGCCCAAATCTCCAAGAGCAAGACAGGACAATTAAAGACTAAAAAAAAAAAAAAAAAAGAAAGTTATGTATTTACTCTGTTGACAAGTTTGAAATGATCCAAGCAGTTACAGATGTGTTGTGCTACATATCAGCCAGTTCTAAGGTGATAAACACACGCCACCAAAGACTCACTAACCGCGACCTGCAAAAGAAATAAGTGTACTGTACCTGGAATCGCTGGCCTTCAATCCCAAGGTAATGAAAACGTGGTCCGAAAAGATGGCGGTGAAGATGGAGGCATCCCTGGATCCACAGTGAACCGCAGGAGCAGGAAGGTAAAGGACGGTGGGAACCTGGAGAGAGCGCGAACACCTCCGTCCGGTCAAGAAACAGAATCCAAAATGGCGGCGGACCGGAAGGACGTCATCACCCCGAGTCGGAAGATCGGACGCCATCTTGGAGGTGGCCGTCACAGGAGTACAAGGCGGGCGCGGAAGACATCAGACGGGGAGAGAGGCAATAAGGAGAAGGACCCCAGAGGTGGCTGAACAATGCCGGACAGGCTTTTTGCCTCAGGAAAGGGGAAGAGGCTGGCGGGAGAGAGTAGCGGAGGCAAGAGGGAAGCGGTGGGAGATAGGAAGGGAATAGTAATAGTGGAATAGGGAGGGACGAAGGTAGGAGAGGCAGTACACAGTGGAAAGGACAGCAGAAGATGATAATGAAGGATAGAGTAGGTTAGGCGGAAAGAGGAGTTGGGGAAGAGATAGGCAGGGAAGGGGATAGGGAGGAAGGGGAGTAAGGAAGTAAGAGTTGGGGGAGGGATTAGGCGGGGTAGAGAATGATGGGAGTGGGGGGAAGTTAAGGCAGGGAGGTAGCAGGTGTAAAGAAGGGTCAAGTAAGTAGATAGAAGGGTAGCGTAGGTGATAAGGAAAAGGATGGGTAACGTTAGAGAGGAAGAGGCTGGACTAGTTAGAGTGAAATATTGGAGCTGGGAAGAGACAAAGAAAGAAGGGAAGCTAGGCAAGGAGCAGAAAGTCGGAAGCAACAATGATCGTAGCAACGAGCACCAAAGCGACAGGGGGTCCAGATGAGAAGGAAAGACCAGGGAGGAAGGTGCAGGATTAAGGAGCAACTGTGGTGGATCAAGGGTTTTAGGGTGGGATCAATAAGTTTATACGTGGTTTTAGTTTAAAGCTTAAGTTGTAGAGTGGGACAGGAGTAGAGGGAGGTCCTACTCCAAAGTCCGCTTGGGCCGCACGTTAGGAGTGAGGAGGGAGGCTCTTCGCCAGCCTAACGAAGTCCTTTGAGCCATCGCATCCAGAGGAGACTACACACACTCCAGGATGTTGGAACTAGCCCTGCAGACCGGGCTGGAGCTCAAAGGCAGCAGACTCGGAGCCCGAGGAGGAGAGAGGAGGCGCCGAGAAATGCCATTCTTTGTGAAATGTTGTCTTGTGTTTATGTTCCCCCAGGTTCCCCCATTTGTGTGTTCCCCATTCATTGTTTCCTCAGGGAGGCGGGTCAGGAGGAGTGAAGAGAGAGGAAGCGGAGAGGATCAGATACATGCGAGACCCGTAAGATTACGACAAATCAAAAGGCAGAAGTTCACAAATGAGTAAGGAAATAGTCTTAATTTCACGCAATGTTAAGGGTTTCAACAGCCCAACTAAAAGAAGGGTTGCATTCAGGGACTACAAGCGGAAGGGGGCAGAAATTCTGTTTATGCAAGAGACACACTTTTCAAGGAATAATAGGCCCAAATTTCTGGATAAAGATTTCCGGACGAGTTTCTTGTCCTCGGCACAAGTTAAAAAAAGAGGGGTAGCCATCTTAATCCATAACAGACTACCATTCATAGCTGACAGATCACACAAGGGCAGGGAGGGACGGTACATAATAGTAACCGGGACTATCCAAGCCCACCCCATCACTCTGGCGACAGTATATGCCCCATGAGAATCTTCCACAGATTTTTTCAATGTATTTTTTTGCAAGTTACGCAAAGTAGCGAGAGGCAATATCATATTGGCAGGAGACTTGAACCGAGCACTTAACACTGACCTGGACAGATGTTCTAACACAAACAAGGCCCACAGACAGGACTTACTAACAATATCACAAGGGTTGAAACACTGTCAACTCTTGGATATCTGGAGGGAACAACACCAGGGAGTGAAGGAATACACGTTCTACTCCCACCCTCACAACAGTTACAGCAGGATAGATAACTTCCTTGTGTCTAATAGATTGGTTCCTGGGGTCACTCGCTCAGAGATACAGGATATTTCATAGTCTGACCATGCATCTATAGAGCTGCGATGCACCTTAATTCCGCTAGACAGACCTAGAGCGAATTGGAAACTAAATGAGATCCTTTTAAAAATACCAGATTTAGAAAGAGAGGTGGGGGAAAAAATCAAAGAATATTTTCTGGAGAATGAGGGGAGTGTAGCCACACACTCCATGCTGTGGGAAGCCCATAAGGTACCCCCTCAAGGGGATACTAATGAATTTGGCCGCCAAACAACAAAGGGAAAGAGAGAAAAAGATAAGAGAGTTAGAAAAACAATTAGCAGACCTCTCAGCCATTCATAAAGCGAGCAAGCAGGATCATATCCTGAAACAATTACTAGATACCAAAACAAAGCTCAATCTCCTGCTCTCCTCCCATGCAAAGAAGGAAATGACTTGGTCTAAGCGCAAATTTTATGAAAAAGCTGACAAGCCAGATACCCTACTTGCCAACAAGCTAAAAAATACGCTTCCAAAGTCCCACATTCACGCGATACGGACCCAGAGTGGGGACCTGACATCCATTCCTGGGAAAATAGTAGAAGAATTTAAAACCTACTATGAAAAACTATATAATGGAGATAAAGTCACCCACAACCTAAAAACACAAGAGATGTTGCAAACATTTCTGAAAGAGGCAAAACTACCCACATTAAGCAGGGGAGAGAGAGAAGCACTACAGGCTGACTTCACGTTAGAAGAGCTATCAGAGGTAATTAAGAACCTAAAACCAGCTAAGGTGCCGGGGCCGGATGGCTTCTCGAACCTGTATTACAAAAAAAATCTGAAATTATTATCCCCCCACATGTTAAGATTATTTAATAAGATCCTAGCGGGAGCCTCCTTCCCAACTCAAATGCTACAGGCCTCAATTTCAGTGATCCACAAACCTGGAAAGGACCCGGCAGACTGCAAGAGCTACCGGCCTATATCTCTGATTAATTCCGACATTAAAAAATACTCCAAACTCATAGCCAACAGAGTGGGTAGTGTTCTTCCCAGGCTGATTCACACGGATCAAGTAGGGTTTATCAGGGGTAGGCAAGCGGCAGACAACACCAGGAGAATAATTGATTTAATTGATATGGCCAAGCAGAAAAATATTCACTCCACAGGACAGGTTCCTAGCCAGTCCAATCAATAGATGGGTTGTGAAGTTGGAGCCATGGGAGGCCAAGAATCACGTTGACTGATGGAGTATGGATGACATCCAGCTGGATCTCTTCCGTATGGTCCTCACCTGTACGTAAACGAAAGAGAGTGGTCTGTAAAGAGATAAATGCTGGTTGCAGTGGTCGACCATCAATTGCTTCCAACCCTCCAGGGCATTTCTTGCGGACAAGGGGGATGTTATTCCTCTCAGCGAAGCCCCGGGCCAATGAAATTGCCTTCCGACCCGTAATCCACAACGGCTAAAGCAGTGGTGTGGAAGTTCTCGCTGGTCAGCATAACAGGTACAAGGATCCTGGTTGGCAATAGTTTTTCTTTGGTAGGGGAGTTAGAAAGTGTTCCCCATGTGATTCCCTTGAACCTAATTGGGAATTGGCGTTTCCTGACTTGTGGGGGCAAAAGAGTACCTGATGTCCGGGATTGCCACAGTACAGGCAGAAACCGGCGTTGCATCGGTGCTGCTTCTCACTGGACGACAACTTGTTTCTCCCAAGTTGCATGGGCACAGGAATATCTGGCGGAAGAGGATCAGCTGTACCAGCCTGGAGAGAAGGGAAACTCGGAGTGAGCTGCCGGTGAAGGGTTCTTTCGGGCCTCCTCTCCTGCAGTCATTGATCAATGTGGATACATATGGCGATGAGTTCTTCGAGATCAGTAGGTGTTAATGTTCAGCGAGTTCATCTTTTAAAATCTCAGGGAGACATTGCCAGGCAGCTGATAACTCCTCGTTATTACATCCGGTCTCGGCGGCGATAGTGCGGAACTCCAGAGTGTATCTAGCCACAGAGCGATTTCCCGAGGAATGTTGTAACGGGAAGAAGCGACAGTTACCTTGGCAGCTAGGCTTATCAAAGAGTCTGCGGAATTCCCGGGTAAATTGTCCGATATCCTGAGTAAGATCAGATCTTTGTTCCCAGATGGAAGAAGCCAAGGCCAGGGTATCCTCGGTGAGTAGCGAGATAATGTACGCCACCTTGGATCATTGAGAAAAGAATCGAGAAGGCATTAGTTCAAACTGTATGAAACATTGATTCAAAAGTTGCAGCAGAAGACCCCGAAGGGACAGGAAGAGGGGTTTACGCTCGGTCAGTAAGAGACAGGATGTTACATAGTTACATAGTTACATAGTAGATGAGGTTGAAAAAAGACGTAGGTCCATCAAGTTCAACCTATGCTAAATTTAGACAACAGATACTTTATCCTATATCTATACTTACTTATTGATCCAGAGGAAGAAAAACAAAAAACCCCATTAAGGGGAAAAATTAATTCCTTCCTGACTCCAACATGTGTATACGTAGAGATTGACGCTCATACACGTGTATGGACTCACAAGCTGTATATCAACATATAGATAGATGGGAACTTCAATAAATCATTCCACCATTGTATAATACAGAGTTAAGGGGGGACATATACATGGGACCTAGCGGTCAGTCAGCACGACTACCGCAGATATGGTTTACCCTGCTTACCCCCCTTAACATATACACTTCCCTAAATAGGGACCAAGGTAACAATAAATGAGGGCTACTGCCCATTACCTTTCCATTAAGTGTATAGGAATACGAAATCCATCCAGGTGAAGTTCCACTGCATGCAGTCCTGATAGAAGGAACCAGAATGTAGAGAAGCAAGGAGCACAGCTGGGTTAAAAATCATCCTTCCCATGTATACTTATTTGGTATATCCCTGTATACCTTTCCCATCTAAAAAGATGTCCAACCTTTTTTTGAACAAATCTATTGTATCTGCCATCACAGTCTCCATGGGTAATGAATTCCACATTTTAACTGCCCTTACTGTAAAGAACCCTTTCCTTTGTTGCTGGTGAAATTTTCTTTCCTAAAACCTTCAGGGATGGCCCAGAGTCCTTTGTACTGCCCGTGGGATGAATAGTTCTTTTAAAAGCTCATTGTATTGTCCCTGAATATATTTGTATATAGTTATCATATCCCCTCTTAGATGCCTCTTTTCTAATGTAAATAAATCTAATTTAGCTAGCCTCTCCTCATAAGTTAGAATGTCCATCCCCTGTATTAATTTGGTGGCTCTTCTCTGCACTCTCTCTAGTTCCATAATGTCTTTTCTTAGTATTGGTGCCCAAAATTGTACTCCATATTCAAGGTGTGGTCTTACTAATGCTTTGTAAAGGGGCATAATTATGTTTACTTCCCTTCCATCCATTGCCCATTTAATGCAAGATAAGATCTTGTTTGCCTTTGCAGCTACTGCATGACATTGGGCACTATTGCTAAGCCTGCTGTCTACAAGCACTCCTAAATCCTTCTCCATCAAGGATTCCCCAATATACTGTATCTCCATTTAATTTGTAAGTCGCCTTTTTATTCTTGCATCCCAAATGCATAACCTTACATTTATCTGTATTAAACCTCATCTGCCATTTACCTGCCCACGTTTCCAGTCTCTCCAAGTCCTTCTGAAGAGAAATGACATCCTGCTCTGATTCTATTACCTTACACAATTTAGTATCATCAGCAAAGATGGAAACTTTGCTCTTGATCCCAACCTCAAGGTCATTAATAAACAAGTTAAAAAGCAGGGGTCCCAGTACCGATCCCTGAGGTACTCCACTCACGACTTTAGCCCAACCTGAAAAAGTTCCATTTATGACAACCCTCGGTTGTCTGCCCTTTAACCAGTTTTGAATCAAGGTGCATATGTTATAACTGAGTCCAATTTTCTTTATTTTGTACACCAACCTCTTGTGTGAAACCGTATCAAAAGCCTTTGCAAAATCTAAGTAGACCACATCAACTGCATTACCCTGGTCTCAATTCCTTCTTACCTCCTCAAAGAAACAAATAAGGTTAGTTTGGCAAGATCTATCCTTCATAAATCCATGCTGGCTATTACTAATAATTTTGTTTTCCATTAGGTATTCCTGAATATTATCCCGTATTAAACCTTCAAGTAGTTTCCCTACTATTGAAGTCAGGCTTACAGGTCTGTAATTTCCCGGGTGTGATCTAGCTCCCTTTTTAAATATAGGCACCACATCTGCTTTACGCCAATCTTGTGGTACTGAGCCTGTGGAAATGGAGTCCTTGAATATTAAATATAATGGTTTTGCTATTACTGAGCTTAACTCCTTCAGAACTCTTGTATGTATGCCATCGGGGCCAGGTGCCTTATTTACTTTAATTTTTTCAAGTAGCTTATGAACTTCTTCCTCAGTTAACCAATTGTTCATTAATATGGGGGTTGTGGCTTCCTCCTGCGGCACTACTATTGAACTTGATTCTTCCCTGGTAAACACAGAGGCAAATAATTTGTTTAATACCTCAGCTTTTTAATAATCTCCAATAAACTGCCTACCCATCTTATACTGAAAGGGTCCTATATTTTCTTTTCTCATTTTTTGTTATTAAGGTACTTAAAGAACTTTTTAGGGTTGACCTTACTTTCTATTGCAATCCTTTTTTCATTATCCATTTTTTTTAATTTGATTGCCCTTTTGCAATTTTTGCTACATTCCTTATAATTCTGATACGATGTCTCTGTCCCTTCTGACTTAAAGAATCTAAACGCCTTCCTTTTCTTGTCCATTTCCTCCCCTACCTATTTATTTAGCCACATTGGTTTTGACTTATTTCTTTTATACTTATTACCCAAGGGCATACACTGATAAGTGTGCTTTTCTAACTATGGGGGCTATGCACTAAGCTCAATGGCTTTGCGTTCTGATTTGGCCAAAAAGCAGGTTTGTTAAAAAGTGAAGCTGGAGACGCGATTCACTAAGGCCTTGAGGCCATTTTTTAATGTTCTTGCTCAAAATAGCTCAAAACAGCCACAGCGTACGGTTTGCTTTTTTTCCCCCCTGCTAGCATTCTGAACCTTTCCGTACGCTAGCCGCATGTAACATTTGCATGGAGATTTGCCATCTCCATGCAAGACTGTTACAGGCGATCGTACACGAAATAAATACATTTTAATAATACAGGCATACCCCGGTTTAAGGATACTCACTTTAAGTATACTCGCGAGAAAGGACATATTGCCCAATAGGCAAATGGCAGCTCACGCATGCGCCTGTCAGCACGTCCTGAACAGCAATACCGACTCCCTACCTGTACCGAAGCTGTGATGCAAGCGGGGAGACTAGAGAGCCTGTTACAAATGCCTTATTTACATCAGTTATGAACGTATATGATGATTGCAGTACAGTACATGCATCGATAAGTGGGAAAAAGGTAGTGCTTCACTTTAAGTACATTTTCGCTTTACATACATGCTCCTGTCCCATTGCTTACGTTAATGCGGGGTATGCCTGTAGTGTACATGAGCAGGATATCTCCGGAGCTTAACCGCATTGGTTTTTTGATTTTTGATTCATGTCTTTTATTTTTTCAGTCACATTTAATACCTGTGAAGGTAGCTATGTACCTATGTATATAATACATTCACGGACACTCAATGGGTGTATTCTATGTGATTTTTGTATGTAAATGCATTGTATTTTATGCTCTATTATTGCCCCTATATGTTATGTTTATCTATCTGTGTGGATAGACATACAGGGATAATAATTGATTGTTTGGCTCATGTTTATGTTTTTTCATGTATGGCTAATGTATTTAGCAGCTTTATTTTGTCATTGTTGTGAATAATGTAAATTGTATTTAGTTACAGGTTAATTGTGATGGCTTCTTTATGGTAGTTAGATTAGAATGATGGTGGTTACTTTAAATTAGAATTGTTTTGGCAATGATTTGGCTTTAGGAATTGAATAGGGAATTGTATAATTGATTTGTATTGCATTGTAATTGTTTTAGGAAATGGATTAATTGATTGATGCTAATTGTATTGATGTTGCTTAGTTTCTAATTGATTTTCTTGATGGCATTGGTGGTTAGGGGAAAATGTTCCTAGTGTATTTTATTGTTACATATATTTTGCATAGTGTTACATGATGCACAGATTAATTGCATCATGTACACTGGCGACACATTTAATTGCACTGCGGCCAGATCCGCAAGCCGGGAGATTTCCCGGCTTGCTAGTGGCCGCCCCTCGGCGTGCCGCGCGTCATAGACGCGCGGTCACGCGTCTTCGGGAGCGTGCGCCCCCTGCACGCGCGTCCAGGGGCTCCCCGAGGGAGCCCTGGTGTCCCGCGATCGCGGGACAGCGGCAGGGGGTTCCGGGGGACCCGGCGGACCCGGCAGCGGGAGGGAGAGCGCCCCGATCGGAGGGCGCTCTTCCGCTGCTTCGGCGCGCGCCCGTCACACTCGGGCGCGCGCCAGGCTACTGCTGCGGCACAGAACGGGCAAATGCTCGAATAAACTGTGCCGCAGCAGTACACACTCAATGCAATTGTGTGACATTTCATATACATTTGTGGAGCTGCTGATTTGATGGCTTATATTTACAATCGATGCTGGATTTATTTTAACATGCAACGTGGTAATTTTAAGATTAAAAATTCATGTTTTATGTGTTTAATAATGGGGAAATAATATATTATCCATATCTGGATAATAGTTATTTTGCACATTATTGTACTGTATGTGTTGGGGGGGAGGGGGTATTGGCCCCAAGGGTATGTGGGTAGGCCTATCTTGTGGGTAGTGAGTGAGGGTGGTTAGGCCTCACGAGTTGGGGGGTTAGTGGGGGAGTGTATGTAGGCCTCCCGAGTGGTGGGTAAGGGTGGGTTAACCCCTTAATGACTGTAGGGGTTAATAACCGCTATGGTGATTAAGGGGAAAGGGGATATTACATTGGCTATTGTGATTGTTGTGCATGTTTTGCAGCACCGGAGGGGCATGGGCAGGATGAAGATGAGGATGAAGACGGCCTTCATTGTGGGTGCCTGTAAAAGGTAAGTGTAATATGTTTTTACTGGATATATTAAATGTTATATGTATTTAAAATGGGCAAATGCATTATTATCCATATGTGGATAATAGTAATTTTGCCCATTACTGTATAGTATGTGTTAGGGGGGTGTATTTAGTTATAATTATTGTTTATTATTTTTGGAGGTGCAACATTGGTACTGCAGGCCCGCGGGTACCCCGGGACTCCAGCGGGGACCCTGGGACAGCCGCGAGGACCCCCGGACTCCGCAGGGACCCCCGCACTCCCGCAGGGACCCCCACTTGGTGAGCCAGGGACCCCCGGACACCCACGTGGTCAGCCGGGGACATCCATGTGACCCCCGGGCTCCCTCGGGGACCCTCGCGGGGTCAGCCGGGGACACCCGCCGGCCTGCTCTATGGGTTTGCGCATGCAAAAATGAAAAGCAAGAATTTTTTCTAAGTCCAGATTTCTTTGCGTCTACTCTGACCTGACGTGTTCTGATAAATGCAACTTTCGCGTTTGCTAAGGTTGCGTTGCTTAGTGCATCCCGCTTAAGGGCAGAATTAAACGCAAACAGGGTTACGAACAAGCAAAGTTGGACTTAGAAAAAAATCCGGGAAAAAGACATTAGAGCGCAAAGTGCCTGTTTGCGTTGCTTAGTGCATCGGGTTGAGCCAAAAATCACGTTCTAAGAGCACTTTGCGGTCTAAAAGTGACTTTACGGAGCTTAGTGCATAACCTCTAATGTTTTAAAGACTGCCCATTTATCTTCTACATTTTTCCCTGCAAAAACGTCATCCCATTGTATTACTATTAGATTAGACCTCAGTTTATTAAAATCTGCCTTTCTAAAGTTTAAAGTCTTTGTTGAACCCAAGAAATCTGTTTTTTTTTGATAATTTATTTCAAATGAGACCATGTTATGATCACTGTTACCCAAACATTCCAGGACTTGAATATTTGTTATTACTTCTACATTGTTTGATATGACAAAATCCAGAACTGCCCCTCTCCTGGTTGGGTCATATAATTATCTTTAAGCACCCCCAAAAACCTGTTTCCTTTTTTTGTAACGCTAATCTCATTGCCCTAGTCTATGTCTGGATAATTAAAATCCCCCATTGCAAGGTTCTGTGGCAATGTGTCCATGTGACAGTCGTTCAGTTCTAAATATTTTTCAATTTTAGAAAACATGCTGGCGTGTGTGCTCAAGACTCCACCCACCTCAGTGGGGTCCATGTTTGTGTGGGCTGAGCATACTGTAACAGAGTGCTCACCACAAACAAGGCGTGACCTCTGGGCCAAGGTGGGGATTGATATAAACACCAACCCACAGCCGTGTGGGCGCGTCTTGAGTGTAGATAGGTTGAGGTAGCCAGGTCGGGGTTGGACAGATATTGATGGTCAGAGATACTTGCCGAGATCGGTGTTGGATAGGTGTGGAACGTTGAAGGTACTTAGCCATAGTCACGACTGGAGAGCTGCGGATCGTCGTGGTACTTTGCCGAGGTCAGGGTTGGAGAGGTGTGGATCATTGTTGGTAGCCGAGGTCAGGAGTTTAGAAGAGCGGAGTCCAGAAGAATTGCCGAGGTCAAAAAAATAGGAACTAGGAACCCGAGTACAAGACAAGACTGTGGAGGCATGGATAGCAGTGAACATTTCGCACATAGGAAGGTTTATGCTCAGCTGATTTGCCAGTGGGCCGGCTGAGCATATATAGGACACAGGGACCAATGAGGTAACAGGCTGGAGGAGGCGCGTCAGAGAGTTTGAGTGTGATAGGAGTATGCAATGCAGGAGACAGGTGTGGGGAGGATCCCAGAGGCGGATAGATGACGCGGCTCGTGTGTGCACTAAACACTCACCCCGCGTGTGCGCGCTACGCCCTGAGGACGTTGCTGCATGGGCGGAGTCTGGAGGTGGCACCGAAGACAGTAGTATTAATCTCCACGCAGGATGCGCGTGCGTGCCTAACATGGAGGCTGGTCCCAAGAGATGGAGGAGAAGCGTCATGGATGACGGAAGGAGTGGGGGGCCCGATAATGGGTTGGGGTAAGTGATGAGTGTGCCGAGCGCATCGTGGATCACGAATCCTGACAGGTACAGCAGATCATGCTGTAAACTTGATAGAAGATGCAGGCATATTTTAACCATAATGTACGGGGCGATTTAGAATATTGTCTCTTTCTTTCCAGAGTCCAAGAAGCAGCAGCCATTACAAACAAGAAAAGACAAGATTGTAAATTTTGAAAAAGAGGCGACTTATTTTTGTTTTATTCCTTTATCCTGTACAAATAAAGATTTTAATTCTTTAAATATACTTTTTGGTGTGTTCATGTTTTTACTGTGTATACACTTATGGTAATACTATAACTAAAGTTATTTGGGCATTTCAACATATAAAAATGTGTCATTGATAAACTGTACAGAATACACTACTGTACAGTATGTACAAAATAATATATAAATCTAGAAAATAAAAGTGTTTTTCACTATTTAGATACACTGTAGATACTCCATGAGGAAATGCACTTACTGTATCTTACTGTGCAGTAATTTAATTAGGAACATAATGACATGGATGCGCAGAAATGTGATGACACACATACTGTATGCGTTTCAAAAAGGTTCCAATTAGACTTACACGCATGTGCAGAAATGTGATGACAGGTATATGCGTTTCAACAAGGTTCCAATTAGACATACAACTTTGCGGCGAAATGTAATGACGCATATGCATTTCAACAAGGTTCAAATTTGCCGAAATAATTGCGTGGAATAAATATTTTACATTTGGAAGAAGAAGCGACGTTGTATTATTATTATTCCTTTTTTCTTTATTATCCTGTACAAATACAACCTTTAATTAATTAAAAATAATTTTGTTGTGTGTACTCATATTTTTAATCTTCGAGGATTTGTGTATGGCTAAGGAGCCTCAGAAAGGACTTCTTTCCCATGTACAGTACGAACTCGTAACGTTAATCTTCAAATTACAATTACTGCACCGACACACTTTATTCGAGCAAATACCCAGTATGTACCTGGCAGATACCTGGAATGCGCCGCTCCTCACCTCTGACAAGCCCCGTTCATTGTGTTGCCTTCCAAGCCTGGGTTCATGCCTGGCTGACGGGCGGCTGATCTGTTAAATGATAATGATTAGGATTTAATAGGCTGCAATGCTTCGCGTGTCTACCAGATGGCATAAATTCATGAATTGTAATGCAGTATATATATATATACTGTGCAGTATTGCAGCCAGCGGGAATAAAATGCTTCAATCCCTGCTGGAAAATACCTCAATGCACTCGGGCAGAAAACAGTCACAAACCTCAATACACCCGGGTATACCCGAATTCGTGGGACTAGCCAAGCTCGAATAAAGTGTGTCGCCAGTGTACACACACTTTAAGTACTGTACGGCAATTAAAGACAGGTTGAATTTCAATTACATTTTTAAGACAACTCGCTATCGCCCACTTGAGTTTCTCAACAGTATAGCAGACAATGCTAAAATGCCATTTTCTGCACTCGATAAAAACATTAGTAAGCGTGTCTTAACGCGGTAAAGTTTGAAGACATCACGCAGCATGACCTGGGTATGCCCAGGTATACAACCGTGAAATGTTCGAATAACGGCCGCTGCATCTATACTAACAATATAAACCAAATAAAAAAGGTAGAGCTCAGAACACCCAATGACAGTAATTAAATGATGTCTATATTCTAAAAACACTTTATTGGTAATATAAAATTTAAATAAAGGGTATTAATAAATCCCCAGAGCAAAAAATTTGTTTCAAAATTAGAAACTGCAAAACAGTCCCAACTGACTGTAGCCCGCAGTGGGGTATGAAAATGGCTGGTTAGCCTGACAAAAATAGGCGGTTGAGCTTATAAATAGGAAGGGAGCTCCTAAGCAAGCTCCCACCTCCCACGACCACTCTACAATAAATATTATATTACAGATATATCCATATTCAGAGTGAGTATGCAGCAAGTAGAAGCAACCATGAGCCACTACAGATAAGTGACAGCTAGGTGGTAATGAATGGGCTGTGTGCTTGTGTGTATGTGACAGGAGACGCGCTTAATAACACATTTATATTTCGTGGGTCCTGATTGAGCAGAACAGGTTGAGCAAAATAAACTGAGATTTATTCCCTTGATAGGCAAACACACGACATCTGCAGAATATCTGCAGAATAAACTTAATAATTACACTTACGGGTAGAGAAACAGAGGATAATGTCCAGAAAGGTGCCAAGCACCAGAAGATTGTCCTTTAAGATGTAGTCCATTTGCAAATTGCCAAATAAATAGCCAGTCCAATCCTTCTGTGAATGTGCAAAGTCTTTTCTGGTTCTCTGGGATTGGTCTGGATCCCCAGGGCTAACGAAATCCTGAAGCAGGGCAAGTTTCCTTGTTGCAATGTTTTTAACCCCTTGCGTTCTGGAATCGTAGCCGCTGTACTTAGGTCTTTTCCGCTTGAAGAAATCAGGTAGCAACAGCAACAACAGCAACACAGCAACAACAACAGGAATGAGGGGTACAGGCCTTTTTAAGGACAAGGGCCTGTGAAGTGTTACATTAGCCTCATCCCATTGGCAAGGAATTATCTTCCTCCTATCAGAACCTGCCAGGTCACATGGGCAAATCCTACAGCCAGCTCAGGTAACTCTGAGCATGCTCAGTAAGCAGCTTGGTAGCACTGCTAAGTAAAAAGGGGCCACTCATTTCTGGGGACGCAATGTCTGGAGTTTGGTCCCAAGGTGTGAAATATCTAGGATGAGTAACAGGACCTGCTACTCAAAAACATCCTGATTAAGTGACACTTTACGAATCTGGGGTCTTTCATCCCAACAGGGGGCTCATATATGCATAACATTTGTTCCTTAATGCATTACAAAGGCAGGCAGAAAAATAATAGCATCCTGCCGGTACATTTTAAAACTGCAACAGAAAGGCACTTTATCAAAAATATATGTTTCCCTTATGACAAAGTTATATTTTTAATATGTGTGTTCTTGGGGGGTTACACTGAGGCTGCACACCAACAATCAGGGTGCTGGCTCACTCCGTTCCTAAATTAGCAGTCTTAATGGAACGGTTCCTGTTATTCAGCACTGCAGTAGTGACTAGCCTGCAAAAAGTAAACAACATGCCTATAGGGGCAAATAGTACAGGGGAACAGCATATAAAATGAACTACTTCATCCCCAATAGGAAATAGGGGTAACCAGCCGAGCCCACTGCCTTTATTAATGCGCTGATAACCCCCATTTTCGCCACACCTCCCCCACTCAAAGGGTTGGGCTGACCTGAGGGTTTTTGAAGTCATTAGGTCTTGGGGATTGTCCTGCCGGGAGAGGCCATCAGCGTTCCCATGCTCACTGCCTTTCTTGTGCTGAATGGTGAAGTCACATTCTTGCAAGGCAAGGCTCCAGCGCAGGAGCTTGGCATTCTCTCCTGACACCCTCTCCAACCAACTTAGGGGGTTATGGTCAGTGATAACAGTGAAGGTTCTGCCATACAGAGAGGGCTGTAGCTTCTTTAGAGCCCATACTATGGCCAGCCACTCCTTCTCAATAGTGGAATATGCCACTTCTCTGGGCAGCCGCTTGCGGCCCAGAAACATCATTGGAGGTTCTCTGACCTCCTCCCCCACCTTTCTAAGCACAGCACCAATGCCAAAGTCTGAGGCATTAGTCTGCACCAGAAATTTCTTGGAATAATCTGAGCGGCAAGGATGGGTGCAGTCTTCAAAGCCTGAAATGCTTTTTCCCAGGCTGGAGACCAGACTACCAGCACAGACAGTCGCTTCTGGGTCAAGCCATTAAGGGGTTTAGCAATGGCACTATACTGGGGAACAAACTTCCTATAGTAGCCTGCAGTGCCTAGAAACGCCATGACCTGCTTCTTGGTTTTGGGAGTGGGCCACTGCACTACTGCCTCTACCTTAGCTGGTTCTGGCTTGAGGTGCCCTCCACCCACCCTATGCCCTAGGTATAAGACTTCAGCCATCCCTACTAAGCACTTGGTGGGTTTTAAGGTGAGACCTGCCTCCCTAATCCTGGATAGCACCGCAGCTACATGAATTAAGTGTGATTCCCAGGAGTTACTGAACACAGCAATATCATCCAGATAAACCCTTGCAAACCCTTGCATGCCCTCTAGCAAACGATTGACCAGGCATTGGAAGGTAGCCGGTGCATTCTTCATCCCAAATGGCATCATTAAGAACTCATAGAAGGCCACTTGGGGTGATGAAAGCCGACTTCTCCCGAGCCTCCTGGGTCAAAAGGATCAGCCAGTACCCTTTACTGAGATCCTTGGTGGTCAGATACCTGGCCCCCGCGAGTTCATCCAGCAACTCATCTATGCGGAGCATGAGGTAGGCATCCTAAACCATCCCTGCATTGTGTAGTCCACATAGAACTGGGTGGTCCCATCCTTCTTAGGCACTAGGACTACCGGACCAGCCCAAGGGCTCTGGGATGGTACAATTACCCCTAGGGCAAGCATCTCCTCCACCTCCCTCTCTGTACTGCCCTTCACCTCTGCTGACACTCTATAAGCATGCTTATGCAGAGGTCTCAGATCCCCTGTAAGCGCTGGGTGCTCAGTGATGTGTGTCCTCCCTGGTTTGTCTGTGAACAGAGCCCTATACTGCTCTAGCATTGCTGCTACTTGTCCTGGATACAAACCCCAGACCTGCCCGAAGCCAACTATCCTCTCCCTGTATGTCCCCACATACCTCTGCACTCTCTCTAGTGCCCTCCTGACCAGGCGGTGGGAGGTAGCCAGAGCATTCCTCATCCTGAATGGCACCCTGACAAACTCACAGAGGCCATTCTGAAGGCTGAAGACTGACTCCACCTTTGCCTTCCTCTCTACACTGTCTGCCACCTCTGCTGATACTCCATATATATACTTATGCAGAGGATGCAGTTCCCCTGGGAGCACAGGCTGATCTGTTCTATGTGCCCTGCCCAGCTTGTCTGAGAACAAGACCCTAGGCTGCTCTACCCTAGCCCCGGCTTCTGCCCCTGCCTGCCTACCTCCCAGGACCCCTAGCTCAACTAGGACCCCCCTAGGAAACCCTATCCTACCTAAGAGGCCTGGCACTGCCTGAGCTACTTCCTGAAACATGTTCCCCATTCCTGGTAACAGGTTCAGGAGCATCTGCACATAATCACCCGCTTTACCCTCTGGCTGGCAGGCGTCCCAGGGGTGGCCAAAGTCTGCCACTGCTCCTGCTGCCTCCAGCCAGAAGTAAGGCTGCAACAGCTGGGTTCTCATGTGAGTGACCCCCTGATGCCCCACTAGTGGACTGGGGAAGGCTACCTGCAACACTTGCTGCCTACCCTACCTGGGTCCTAACCGTCTTCTACCTGTCCAGCCCCTGGCTAACCTGGTAGAACCTGGCTCCCTACCCAGAGCCCGTGGTGCCACAGCCTGTGTCTGACCCCCTGCTTTCCCAGGACTCGGACGCCCGCAGTCCCATACCTTCTAAGCTGGGGTCAGCTTTCACCGCATCCCTATCTGCTGTCCCTAATTCTAACCACCCACCCTAGTCTCTAAGTCGGGGTAACAGGGACAGGTAAAGGGAACAGTAAGTCAGTCACGGTCGTGAATCAGTAGTCTGGCTTACCTGTCTGGTCTCCGCAGAGGCCACTGGAACCGTTGGTCCCAAATGCATGGGGACAGAGGTTGATGCTGCTGTGATTCCTGATGACAGGCTCTTAGGAATCACCGCAACAGCAGGCAATTCCGCAGCAACCACACAGATCACAGGCTGCAGGTTATTGCTAAGGCACACCTTAGAAGTTTCCCTGGACAAAACCCCCACTTCCCTCATGCCATGATTGGCACCCCCATCCAAAATGATATGGGCACCCCATAAGGACTGCAGCCCTCCATCAGGCATGGTTCTTTGCACCCCGGTGCCCGGGAGCAAATCTTCTGGCTGCACCAGAATAACAGCAGCACCCAAATCTGGCAAGCTCCCTGCTTGCCGGTCACCAAAGGTAACCCTCCGTGGGTGCCTGCTCAGGACATCCGCAGGCTGCATCTCGACTGATGCACTTGGACATCCTCTGCTCACTGCTGCTGGCTCTGAGGTGATAAAAGCAGCATCTGCCTGGGACATCCCTCTTGGTTGTGGCTCCATGGCTGTGCTCTGTTCCTCTGTGTGGGCCAGCCAAATCTGGGTTACTGGCCCTGCAGCTTGTGAACGTTGCCCATGATGGGGTCTCCCAGACCGCTCACGGTCCGGGCAATGTGGCCGGATGTGGCCCACCTTGTGGCAATGATAGCACCGTCTCTCAAGCTTGAACTCCCCAGTATAGGGCGTGTTGCTGCCCACTGTATGTTTGGGAGTCCGCTGAGGTGCAGACTGGTCCCCTCTAGCCGTAATGGCTGCCTCTCTGGGGATTGCTGTGTTGCTCACCAAGGCTCTGCTGGTTACATATTCATTTGCTGGCTCTGCTGCTTCCACAGCAGTTTCTCTGGGAACGCCCTGTTCCCCGCTGACAAGGTGGGAGTGAGGGGGCCTTCCAAGCGCTGTCGACAGGAGCTGGAGTCACTGTTCATAGCTAAGCCCTTCTCCCCAGGCGGTGAGGAGTGGAATGAGTTCAGCGGTAGCAAGTCCAGTCGCCGCAGCGACAAACCCATCTGCACCCCCGGGCACCGTGCCACCCTCTTCCAGGCGGTCACTGACATCCTCCTGCTGTCCTTGCAGCCCCGGAGTACTGTCTGCTGGCGGGGCTATCCTGCCCTCATATTCTTCTAAATCCTCCTCCAGCTAACTCTTTGAACGACCGTCTGTCCTGAAGCCGTACCCCACACATCTCTCCACTATCTGCGCCCGGTTCCAGGTACAAAACCTTCCTGAGCGTGGACTCATGGTGCCACTGGGGTATAGGTCCAGAGACCAGTGAATTATCTCGTGCTTCTTTGGAAGTGTGTGTAAGTTGCCACTTGTCTGAGGAGCTTGCAATCTACAAGGTCCTCACTATATTACAGAACCCCACAGGAAACTGGAATATAGGCTCAATCAGTATCTCACCAGCTGCCACCAGTTTTAAACGCCTGTGACGGGAGACGCGCTTAATAACACATTTATATTTTGTGGGACCTGATTGAGCAGAACAGGTTGAGCAAAATAAACTGAGATTTATTCCCTTGATAGGCAAACACACGACAACTGCAGAATAAACTTAATAATTACACTTACGGGTAGAGAAACAGAGGATAATGTCCAGAAAGGTGCCAAGCACCAGAAGATTGTCCTTTAAGATGTAGTCCATTTGCAAATTGCCAAATAAATAGCCAGTCCAATCCTTCTGTGAATGTGCAAAGTCTTTTCTGGTTCTCTGGGATTGGTCTGGATCCCCAGGGCTAACGAAATCCTGAAGCAGGGCAAGTTTCCTTGTTGCAATGTTTTGGAATCGTAGCCGCTGTACTTAGGTCTTATTCGCTTGAAGAAATCAGGTAGAAACAGTATACAATCTATTGTAGTGACCTCGTGATTGATTTTACTTGCATTTTTGGTCCTGGTCAGTTAGTACCACATTACTTTTTTGAGGGCTGCCCTCCCATACCTACACCTACTATTACTGTTTCTAATCTTGAGTCTAGATATAAGACAGAGGGTATTCATCCTCGTATCACAGAGGGTAATTCACCCTTGTATTTGCATGTGGCTAAGGGAGGGGGAGTGCTATTTTCAGCTCTCTGCACTCTACTGGGTTTAATTGTCTTACTACTTATAGCTGCTCTACTGTTTAGTGACCTACACACAAGCACACAGCCCATTCATTACCACCTAGCTGTCACTTTTCTGTAGTGACTCGTGGTTGCTTCTACTTGCTGCATACTCACTCTGAATATGGATATAGCTGTAATATAGTATTTATTGTAGAGTGGTCGTGGAAGGTGGGAGCTTGTTTAGTAGCTCCCTTCCTCCTACTGTAGTAGACACAACCGCCTTTTTTTGTCAGGCTAACCAGCCGTTTTCATACCCCACTGCGGGCTACAGTCAGTTGTGACTGTTTTGAAGTTTCTAATTTTGAAACTTTTTTTTTGCTCTGGGGAGTTTTTTAATAGCCTTTATTTAAATTGTATATTACCAATAAAGTGTTTTTAGAATATAGACATCATTTCATTACTGTCATTGGGTGTTCTGAGTTCTACCTTTCTTGTTTGGTTAATATTGTTAGTATTATATCACACAGTGTGATTGATTGCAGTTATGTAGGGGACTTACTGGTCTATTGGCCCCTCTTGGGTCAGTTGTTCTCCAGTTTCTCCAATTGTGTCTACCAATTATTTTCCCCATGCACCATTCACCTCATTGTTATGGCCTAACAAGGAGTGCTGGTATCAATTATATGTTTTTTGTTGAGTAACTATTTCACCCTAGACAACTGTCGCCCTATAGAATCTGCTTCTTTCCCAGACTCTTTTTCTACTGTAGCTGTGAAATCAAAATGCTAGACTATTATATCAGCCCTGCATGCTGCTGTATACTCTCTGTGAGATGGACAATGTAACAATTTGTTGGGCCCCTTACCCTCTGCCCTAAACATTATGCTATACATTAGATTACCAAAGCCAAAGCTTCTACCTCAATAAATATTTACCAATTTGTTACATACAGTACGCAACATTGTGAGGGAGTAGCAATTACATTGCAGGTTTTCAGCCTCTCTGGCAGCAATAGGCTGATTAATTAGCAACTGAACTTTGCTTTTAAATACCAAAGTTCTTAGTCTTATTTGCTAGCTGCACAATCAGAATCCACCCCCCAATCCTCTCCCTCTTTTTCATATTCGCCACCTTAGTATGTGCTTTTCCCCCTCACATTTTACGTAAAGGTCGACAAAGTCTAATTCCATAAATAGTTACCAATTCTTTACCTACATACACAAGCGACAATCCTTTTGTACAAGAAACAACAAGGAAAAGGAAAAATAAATTGCCATAGCTAACAAGATGGCGTCATGCTCGGTGGAAACTGTGAAACAGCTGCAGATGACATAAATTTGTCTTTTCCATCTGTCTTCATTTCTGGCTCTCCCTGAGGCAATGAGGATGCTGGGCTGGGATTTGAGTGCCGCTGTCTTCTCGTGAATGGGAATACACTGTATAGATGACAGAAAGGGAAAATCTAAAATAGAATTCTGAATAGCAATTCCTCTGTATTATGTTCACTGACGTCAGGATCAGGGGTAATTTAAAAAAAATGTATTTTATGACATATAAGCAAGTTAAAAATAACATGCATTAAAAAGCACACTTAAGCAATATTGTAGATCAAAAACATATGATTAATTATATTATTAATATTATTATATGGCAATATCTTTTATATTTTAAAATATTTTAGATGCAGAGATTTCAATATCCAAATGAATAACAATATCCAAAATTGTTGTAAAATTATGAAAGGTCTCCAAATGTTAGGAAACATATTATTTCTTCTAATTATCCTTCTTAAATATGAACTGCACTAGATAAAAAATATAGCGTTTAATAACCAATTATTAAGAGCCCTGTAAACAAAAAATAAACATATTACATGAAGTGTTAAAATCAGAATTTCACATAAATAGATGCAGTGCTGAAGTCAAAGTGGGGTTGACAGTGTTCCTCGATAGTATCAACACGATTACACATTAAAGTAACTACTGTACATTTAGTTGCACAGATAATCATACAAAGTGTGATCCTTCCTGTACTGCTGGCTGATTTTTCCTACTGAGACTCTCCTCAAATAAAGATCATACATGCTGTTGATAAGGAATTGTACTGTATCTATCCTTTAACAGCGCTAGTACAAGCTATGAACTGATTCATAGCTGATACAAAGGCAAATACAGATGCCGCGGACGTTATTCGAACAAATCACGGAGTCGTTTTCGTGTGCTCTGCTGTACTCCACACTGCATTAACGTGGCCAATCACACCAGGCACACGTGTTTATTGTGGTTGCTTTGTTTGAATTTAATTGATTCTGTTTCGTATCCGTGGCAGAAATGAATGAATTGTAATGTGTACAGTTCTGTGCTATTGTGCTACTGTGTCAATGTCAGTGTTTAACACTGTGTACCCAGGTTCCCCAGGTTCACCATTATCTCTGCTCTGCTGGGAGAATAGGGAAGATTGCAGCGAGTGCAGGGAGCGCTCCGGTGCACCGGAGGCTCCGCAGTGACCCGAGCGATCAGGGCGCCGCCATGTTGGATGTTTGCGTATGCGTGGTGAGCCCGGGGAGGTGGTGATGGAGATGGAGAAGAGGTCGCGCATGTGCACTAGGGGTTGCATTATCCAGAGAAACAGGAGCCAATGCTAGAAGGCGTAGCGCAAGGGACTACGAGTCCCAGGAGCCTTAGCGAGACCAGGTGACGCCAAGGAGCCTATAGGGCGGGTGGATTCGCGGGAGGAAGAGTTAGGAGGTTGCGCAGGGGAGCATGTTGGAGAGAGACGACCTGGAGGAGGAAGGAGAAGGAGCTCTATGTGTAGGGAGGCAAGTAGCCCCTACACTAGGCCATATACCTCAGGCCCAGTTAGACCCTGAGTCACAGTCAGTGAAGGTGATGCAGGGACAGGCCCTAGGATAAGCAAGAGAAGTGTTATACCCAGAGACTGTCGCGGCACCATAACAGAGGTTTGGGCTCAAACCTCTTCAAGCACAGCAGCAGCCGACCGGGTGGGATCGCCCTGGAAGGTATCCCTGGAGTGTCTTCATCGTCGGATCCTTTGTGAAGTCAGTTTGCAGGTCCGAGCGTTGGAGCGCTCGGCAGGTAACATCCATAAGTGCACCAACTATAAAACCAGAACATAGTGGCTGCACAGTCACACACACTTACCTCACTTTGGGGGGATGAAATTGTGGTGTGGGGGAATTGGACACTGTGTGGGTACACGGTGGAGGTGTCGTGTCCTGCGAGATGCGGTAGTTATAGTGTCTCCTATACAGAGGGACACATAGTGTATGACATGCAAGGTTATGGTTACAATTAGTAAAGTCACTGTTTCTTTTATATGCTGTGTGCGTAGTGTTACATTATTGTCCTGTGAGGAACCACTCCCGCGTTGCTGGGAGCCGACACAGGTGGAGACGCTGCACTTGGTAAGAGGTTATCTGTATTCATATGTGTTGCCCCAGGCTCTCCGTGGCGGAGGCTTAGGCCCTGCGAGCCAACAGGTTAAACAGCATTGGTAGCGTACTGTATTCAACCGGAAGCAGGGCTACATTTGGAGCCGCTGTTGAGATCAGACCTGGGGTGCCCCCGATTCCAAATTCACACAGCCATCTGCTTACGGCAGAGCGCGAGCGAATGGGCGCGGCAGATGCAGACGCCCGCCCGCCGCGTGGTGGCCGTGAGTCAAGTTCCTATGGCCTTGCCTTTAGAGGCATTGCAAACGGCCCTAAGGCAACTACCAGGATTCTCCAAAGCCCGTCTGGTGGATGTCCTAATAGACAAAGACGCCAAGTGGAAAACCCTGCTAGTTGACTGTCGCAGAGACTTAGTTGTCATGGAGCCATCCGTTCCCCAGTATCTACAGCTCCCCAATTCCCCACCTGGCGGAAGTCCCTTCGTCTACCCGTTAAGGGACATACCCACCGATGTGCTTGGCGAAGATAGTCATACCCCTGTATCTGCCAATTACCCGGAAAGTGACGCGGGTTGTTGTCGGTCAGAATTCAGTTGCCCTGGGTCCAGTGCGTCCGAAGAAGCTGGACTGTGTTGGGATATGTTGCAAAAACTTAACGACAAGATAGGTCAGCTGGTCTCCCCACCCAGCTTACCACCCTTAGTAGAAGCACTAACCCTGGCTTCACACTCTCAACATTACAGGAAACTAAAAGCCTTCTCTGGGACCCTGCCCGTCCCGGCGGGGGAGGACGGGATAGACCCTTGGAAAGAACACACCAGGGGTGTAATGGAGGAATGGTCCTGTACCGACGCAGTCAAACGCCAATGCGTCATGGAATGTTTGAGACCCCCAGCATCCACTCTGGTCAGCATCCATCGAGAGCAACATCCTGCCTTAACCTCCCGGATGATCGTCGAATTCTTGACAGAGGCCTATGGCGTGGCAGAAGATGATGGGGCCCTCTGGGCCAAGTTCTATGCCATCAACCAAAAGGAAGGGGAGCACTTGTCGGCCTTTATCCATCGGGTGCAGATAGCGTTGGGCCCTCTGCTTCACCACAAATTCGTTATGGCCTCACAGATGGATGAGTATCTCCATAAAGAATACCTGCGGGGGTCCAGCCCTAGCCACCCCATTGCCAACATGATTCATGATAACCTCACCAGAGGAAGCCCCCCTACGTTCACGAGGTTGTTACAGCAAGTCAAGGAGCACGAGGCTCATCTATTGCTTCATTCTCCTCAGAGAGCAAAAGGGGCCTCCGCCCCCAAGAAGAAGGGAACTAGTGAAAAGAAAGAGGATCCCCGGACAAAACCGTGGCAGAGCGGCCGAAGTACTCGGGGAGGACCTCTCCCCCCTACAACTGTCATACGCCACCCCGTGATCTGTCATGCTACAAGTGTGGGAAAAAGGGACACCTATCTTTTGACTGCCGTATGGGAGAACACCGTGACCGGAGCCCCTCCCCCAAGATGTTCACGCCTAATGCTATGGTCTGTGGAGTATACACCACCGACGGGGAGGTCTTGGAGGCTCCGGCGCCACCAGAGCTCCAAGCCACAAATGATCAAGTCCCAACCACTACCGGGGATGACGACTCTCCCCTCAACTGGAACAATCGAGTGGGACCAGTAGCCCTCATACGCGTGTTAGTGGATGGCATCTATTCCTCGCAAGTGACCATCATATATCAAGGGTTCTACGACCAGCATCTCCAGAAGAGGCCTCTGAAGTTGGCCGAACATATAAAAGTGAGGGGCCTGAGCAATGAAGACTATCTTATCAACGGCATCGTGACAGTGTCTCTGGAGATTCAACAGCTCAACACATGGGAAATCCCATCCCATGAAAGTGGACGCCCTCGTGTGTCCGGAACCCAAGGACCTACCCAAGTATCCGATCATCCTGGGGACCAATGCCGACATTGTGCAGGCCGTTATCCAGGCCTACCTGCAAGAGACCAATGAATTGCCTATGTCCAGTCTTCAACTACAGCTTATTCAGATGGGCAAGGACCCCATGGCCTCGGTCCCAGAGAACTATGGACTGTTGTTCTGCGGTCGAGCCGGCCTAATGGATATTCCGCCTGGAGCGGTGCAGAGGGTGCCAGTCTGGTGTTCATATGCCGAACGTGAAGATGCCGAGTATCTCTTCTCATTGGAGAGCACTCCTGAAGAACACGCCCGAAGAGGATACCGAATAATATCTGATTTTCTGGATTGGGCCGCCGCCATTCCTCGTCGAATTTATGTGTTGGTGCAGAATCTATCCCCCTTCACCATGGCTGTAGATGCTGGACAAAAATTGGGTCGAATCTACCCAGTCAGTCTAGTTGAAGAACCTTTCCAGGTAAATGCCGCTCGATCCGGATGCTCCAAAGAAGGGCTAGATTTCGACTTCGGGCTGCCCGGGCTGCCCGATGAGTGGGGAGAGAGGCTAAGGGGCCAATTGGAGGACCGACATGAAGTCTTCTCTACTGGCGAGATGGATGTGGGGTGCAGTTGCAGTGCCCAGCACACTATTCGTATGAATGACACGACCCCCTTTCGTGAGCGCCCCCGGCGCATCGCTCCTAGGGACATCGATGATGTACGGGCTGTGATTCACGAGATGGAGGAGGCCGGGATTGTCACGGAGTCAAGGAGCCCCTACCCATCCCCCATTGTGGTGGGGAGGAAGAAGAATGGGACTGTGAGACTGTGTGTGGATTATAGGACCTTGACTAACTGCACAATTCCTGATCAGTATAACCTTCCTCGCATAGAAGAGATCCTGAATGCCCTCAATGGGGGCAAATGGTTCAGTGTGTTGTATCTAAGATAGGGATACTATCAGGTGTCCATGAGCTCCGAAGACCAAGAGAAGACTGCCTTTATCTGTCCGTTGTGATTTTATCAATTCACCCGCATGCCACAGGGCATTTGTGGGGCACCTGCCACCTTCCAAAGACTAATGGAGAAAACCTTGGGAGATCTGAATCCCAGAGAATGTTTGGTGTATCTGGATGACATCATCGTTTTTGGCAGAACCTTGGAGGAACATGAGACCAGACTCCTGAAGGTACTTGACCGCCTCGGCCAAGAGGGACTCAAGTTGTCCTTGGATAAATGCAGATTCTGTAGGACTTCAGTGACCTACATGGGACATATCGTGTCCGCCGAGAGAATAGCCACTGACCCCGCCAAAATAGAAGCCGTAGTAAGCTGGCCGCGGCCCGATAATGTGGTAGAACTGCGCTCTTTCTTGGGGTTCTGCGGGTACTATCGTAGATTCGTGAAGGGATATTCCCGTCGGGCCAAACTACTCAAAAGTCTCCTCAAAATATATCCGGAGGACACGGAACGAAAGGCGAACGCCGCACGGCAATCCTTCGGGGACAAGTGGACCCCTGAGTGTGAGCAGGCCTTCCTGGGCCTGAAGCAGAGTTTGATGGCTGCCCCGGTGTTAGCCTATGTGGACCCCGAGCAACCCTATATCCTACATGTGGACGCTAGTCTCAGCGGACTAGGGGCAGTGTTGCATCAGAAGCGCCCAGAGGGATTGCGGCCGGTAGCCTACATCAGTCGCAGTTTGACGCCCAGTGAACAAAACTATACAGTGCATAAGTTAGAATTTCTCGCTTTAAAATGAGCTATCGTGGACAAGCTTCACGACTATCTCTATGGAATTAACTTCGAGGTGCGGACGGACAATAACCCCCTCACGTACATTATGACTTCAGCTAAACTGGACGCAGCTGGTCATCGTTGGTTGGCCGCGCTCTTCAACTACAATTTCACCCTGAAATATAAACCTGGCCCTCTGAATGTGAGAGCGGATGCCTTATCCAGAAGACCGGGACTGGATGCCACTCCCGACGACGACCAATGGGAAGAGATCCCCGGCCCCGGGATGCGTGCCATGTGCTGCACCGCAGCCATCGTTAATGACAAGTAGCGTTCTCCGAATTAAGGGTGGCGGACTCTCTAGGGTGTGCGTCTAAAGCCATCCCAGCTGCGTACTGTGACCCCAGCGGAATGCACATCACTCCTGACAAAATCATATCCTGGAAAGATATGATGTGCTACCAGGTTCGTGACCCGATAGCTGGCACCATCCGCCACGCTATCCAGAGAAATCGTACCGACCTGCTAAAGCACGCCCCTGGTGATATGGGGGGTATCTTGATGAGAGAAGCCGATAAATTCTAGATACGGGACAATCTGCTCTATAGGGTCGTGGATTATCATAATCATCCAAGTAGGCGACAGCTGGTCCTACCTAAAATGTTACAACATTTGGTGCTAAGGTCACTACATGACGAGCATGGTCATCTCAATACTGACAAAACCTTTGGTCTCATGAGAGATAGATTCTTCTGGCTAAAAATGAGAGAGGCGGTGGAGCGTCATTGTCGGCGGTGCAGCAGATGCATCCAACGCAAAACACTTCCCACCAGAGCCGCCCCAATGGGGCATTTGAAAAGCACGGGCCCCATGGACTTAGTATGTATGGACTTCCTGTGCATTGAACCGGATAGCCGGGGAATATGCAATGTGGTGGTCATCACAGATCATTACACTCGATATGCCCAAGCTTCCCGACAAAAGACCAGAAAGTCATCACGATAGCCAAGGTCCTTTGGGAAAAATACTTCATACATTATGGCCTTCCCAACAGACTACATTCAGATCAGGGCAGAGATTTTGAGAGCAAACTAATCTGGGAATTGCTAAAGATTTTGAATATTACCAAATCACAAACCACCCCGTATCACCCTGAAGGAGATGCCTTGCCCGAACGGTTCAATCGCACCTTGCTGGACATGCTGTGGACCTTAACTGGGATGCAAAAGACCGAGTGGAGCCGACATGTGGAAACGTTAGTACACACCTACAATTGTACCAGACACGAATCTACTGGCTTCTCTCCTTACTTCCTGATGTTCGGGAGAGAAGCTCGACTACCGGTGGATGTGTTGGGGGGGGGGATATTTATTTATTTAAATGTATAGGACAGGTTTATTTTTTTTACATACAGAGTTGGTTCCTTCGGTCTGCGGGGACCTCTGGAGACCACCTGAGAGCCCATGGACACCCACAGGTACAAGGCTGCGGACCCACGAGAGACACCTGCGGGGAAGAACAGGGGTTTCACAGCTGTGGGGGCCTCATGGACCCTTAGGGACCACCCGAGAGCCCCAGACCCCCGTGGGAACAACCCGAGGACCCTCAGACACCTGTTGGGCTGACCCGGGGACCCCAAACACCCGCGGGCCCACTCATGGAGACCCCATTTGTGGCCCATGTTGACCCGCGGGGACCACCTGGAGGCCTTCAGACCCTGGAGCACTGGTACACTGTGGGGCCTGCGGACACCCGCCAGGACCACCGGGGACACCCGTGGGCCTGGGGTATGAACACTGTATGTAAAAGAATAAATCATATATTTATGGGAGGGCACAGGGGGTGGGTGGGTTATGTATTGTTTATTAAATATAGTGATGTTTATTGTGTGTGGCGGAGGTGGGGGAAGGGGGAATTGTCCCCAAGCCAGGGTGGGTAGGCCTCCAGGTGGGTAGTGAGTGAGGGTGGTTAGGCTTCCCAAGTAGTGGGTGAGGGTGGGTTAACCCCTTAATTACTATACCGGTTAATGACCGCTAAGGTGATTAAGGGGTTAGGGTACATTACATTGGCTCTTTTTATTCTTGTGTATGTTTTGTAGCACTGGAGGGACATGGGCAGGATGAGTGTGGTGAGAACAGGGTTAATAAGACCTAAATAAAGGTGTTATACCACGCTGATTAACCCCAAATCACATTGGGAATGAAGGGGTTAAAAGTATTTGCACTGCACTGTTGTTTTTGCCCTTTCCCAGCCTTCTTAAACCCCATTTGCAGGCTATTCTCTGCCTACTGTAATAGAAGTGAATATTATGACTGCTATATTCTTTTGAGACACAAGATGGAGGAGTGAGCGCCACAGCCAGTGCTGTTTATGGGAGGTCTGCTGTATCATATGAGTATCCATTTCAAGCTCTTGACTACGTAAACACAAGTCAATTGAATAATTGGCTTGCGGTTAGATTTGAAGTGGTTTTACTGATAAAATGTATTCGTACCTTGTTAGTCCCGTAACTTGAAAGGCAGAAAGTCAATTGCTGTGGGAAGTGTGTCAATTGACGTGAGAAGTAGGTGAACTTGACTCCCCACAAGCTAGCCCTTTCAATTAAGGGGACTAACTCGTGAACGGAGGCACCCAGCACCCTGATTTTTGGTGTGCAAGTATAAAAAAGTAAAACACAAACATACATATATAAATTACAGTCGTGGTACACAGAGAACATTAAGTTTTATTAAAGTGTGTAAAACTGTGAATTTGAAATGTACTGCTGCGGCCAAGTTTATTCGAGCATTTGCCCGTTCTTGGCCGCAGCAGTATCCTGGCGCGCGCCGGAGGGTGACGGGCGCGCGCCGAAGCAGCGGAAGAGCGCCCTCCGATCGGGGCGCTCTCCCTACCGCTGCCGGGTCCGCCGGGTCCCCCGGAACCCCCTGCCGCCGTCCCGCGATCGCGGGACACCAGGGCTCCCTCGGGGAGCCCTGGACGCGCGTGCAGGGGGCGCAGGCTCCCGATGACGCGTGACCGCGCGTCGGTGACGCGCGGCACGCCGAGGGGCGGCCACTAGCAAGCCGGGAAATCTCCCGGCTTGCGGAACCGGCCACACTTTAATAAAGTGTGTCGGTAGTGTACAGGCAGGAACAGTTTTTTCTGTGAGCCCGGGAAAAATCCTCTGACATGTAAATATGTTAGGGGTGAATGAGCTGATGGTATTTTCCTTCCTGTACTTCAAAGAGGTCCCGCTAAGCCAGAGACCCAGAGATCTAATGAAGTGACAGGGATGAAAAGGCTCTGAGGCAGAGCACCATAATGTAAACATGGACAGAATACTTATAAGTGCCAGATCCCAGGCCATTGACACCTTGGGGCCAAACCCAGACTAAGGGGCGCCAACACAAGGGTGTATCCCAGGTATGCTAAGTTGCATGGTGGTCAAGCTGACACATGCACTTTGCACTCCGGAAAGCTTTTTTGCCCGGTATTGCAAACTGCGGGCAAAATGGAGATTGGTGGGTAAACTATTCACACGGAGGGGATTGGGTGCAGATGTTAAGGATAGCCTGGATCATCCTATAACTGTTGCCACCGGACTATCCCCAGTGTGATCCAGATATGGTTCATGAAGTGACCTCGTTATGCAGGACTTCGGTCAAGCACAGCGGTCGCGGTTCCAGTACGCAATGGGTTAAGAATTTACCAAACATTTACCCCAAACTTCGGAATTCGTTAGCCCTGGTTACTCCCGAACGAATGTCTACGAACTTTAACGAAATTCTTTGATTTGGTCAAGTTATTAGATCGGCAAGTTGCAATCTAGCCACGGGACCTTTAAACAGAAACTGCATTTCTTGCGCTTTCTCGCAAAGGACAATTTATTTCGTTACCCATCCCAGTAAGTGTTGTATTAAGTGTATACTGAAGTTGTCGTGTGTTTGTCTAGCAAGGAAATAAATCACAATTTATTTTGCTCCTTGTTGTGTTCAATTGAGAATCCCAAAAATATAAAAAGTGTTGATAAGTTTGTGTCCACCGTGACAATGAGGATTAAGATGGCCTTCATCGTGGGTGCCTGGAAAGGGTGAGTGCAATATGTATTTACTGCATGTTTTGTGATTCATGTATTTTTAATGGGCAAATGCACTATTATCCATATTTGGATAATAGTAATTTTGCCCATTACTGTAGTGTGTGTGTTAGGGGGCAGGGTGTATTTATTTACAAATATTGTTTATTTTTTGGGGGCACACCATTGGTACAGCAGGCCCGCTGGGACCCCCGGGGACCCCTGGACTCCCGCGGGGATCACCCGGTGACCCCCGTGGGTACCCCAGGACTCCCGTCGGGATCACCCGGTGACACTCATGGGTTCAGCCGGGGACACCAGCCGGCCTGTTGTATGAATGGTGTGCCTGCAAAAATGTAAGCAAAGACATTTTTCTAAGTCCTGCTCCTTTTGCATTTGCCTTTAGCTGGCATGCTATTCTCTGCGCGTTTTATAGCATGATCAGCTAGCTGTGCTTTGAGAATCATGCTGACTGGCAGAAATCAGAGCATTTAGCTGATCGTACGAGCTTTGTTAGACTTGGCTGCGTCCAGGGTCAGCGCTTATGCGCTGACCCGTGCTGAGGCGCGTTCACGCTCAGCACTGAGCCCATGCAGCCACAATGAGAGCGGCTTCAGCAGGGGCTCGCGCACGCTTCCGCAAGCGTGTGTCTTAGCAAAATTTTAGATTTGGCGCTCGCCGGAGCGCAGGGCCGGTCATGTGAGCGGTTTGCCCAATGAGGGCGAACCAGCTCCGTGACGTCACTGGCCCGCCCCCAGACATGCCCATGGATGGCGCATGCTCTAAGACCAGGGAAGCACCACTTTCCCTGAGCCTCAGCGCGACTCCGCACGGGCGAAGTGTCTATGCCCGAGGCCTTAGATATTTTTCTTGAAAAAAAGCCGTTTTAGAGCACAAAGTCCCTGTTATCACTGCTCTGTGAATCGCGCTGAGTGCAATATCACATTCTAAAACCACTTTGCGCTCTTAAAGCCACTTATCGGAGTTTAGTGCATAGCCCCCTATGTGTGATGGTAGGGGTAGTCGACCTTCAAAATAAAGGTGAAGCCCGCTGGCTGCCCCTAAAAACCATGTATAATTGGATTTCTGTGTCAGCTCTTGGGTCCAGTAAAGTGTATTAATGTATCCCGTGTAACTATGTTTCCTTACACTGTTCCCTGTGGGTTTATAATCAAGGAATGTCCTCTGTGTTTAGGACCCCTCAAAGGAAATAGCTTCAGGACTTTGGGAACCGGTGTTTAAGCGTAGATGTTGGGGGCAAAAAGGGATAAAAATGATGTAAAGTGTTGCTGGCTGGTTATACCGGGAGTACTGTAATTGTAACTGCATATAGTGCATGTTTGAGGGTACACGTCTAAGGTTAAAGACGTTGGGGCCTATGCACTAAGCACCGATATGCCACTTTTCGATGCCTTATCACCAAAAATTCCTACAGCAATCCAGTAAGCCCTGATATTTCGGCGATAAGAGACCTTTTCGACGAGAAGCACTTATTGGCAGGTTTTTAAACTCGTGCAATTCTAGTAACCCCGATTAGCTGATCGCGGTTAATCGCGGCTCTAGAATTGAGATTTCCTCTCAATATCGTTCCAGGAGGAAGGTGGTGAGAAGCTTCCGAGAAGCGTCGAGATGGGACTTAGGGGGAAAAAAAGCATTTTTCCTGCATCGGGTTGATGCCAGGAGTCTCTGGAGCTGATATCCATTAATATCCGAACCGGAGTCCCCCGGCATCAATCCGATGCAATAAAAATGCATTTACAGTACAGGCAACTTCATTACGTTAGCGGCTAACCATTAAGGTAATGAAGGGGTTAAGGAACAACAACAGCTTTATTGGGGGGCAGAGGGAGTGAGTGAAGCAGCCCTTCATTCACCCCCTCTGCCCCTAATAAACATTACAATATGTACTAACCACCAATACACAACCCACCCACCCACCCACTGTGCCCCCACATAAAAGCATAATTTACTTTTTTATACACAAGATTGATACCAGAGGCTGGCGGGATCCCTGGGTGGTCCCCACAGGTGTCCATGGGCCTCCAGGTGTTCCTCGTGGGTGTCTGGGGGCCCTCGGGTGGTCCCCGCTGGCCTGTGTTACCAATCCTGTTGCAATTGTTTTGGGAATACATTGCAATAAATACACCCCTCTCAAACACATACTGTACAGTTCAGTAATGGGCAAAATAACTATTATACAGATATGGATAATAGCTCATTTGCCCATTATTAAATAAAACACTTGCCAGCCAGCATAAATAAAGTAAATATACCTTTCTACTTACCCCTGCCTTCATGAAGGGCATCCTCGTCAGCATACTGCAGGTCCATGTCCCCCATTGCCAGAAAGAATACAAGAAAAAATACAATCTAATGGCCCCTAACCCCTTAATCACCTTTGCAGTTAATAACCGCTATAGTAATTAAGGGGTTAACTCACCCTCCCCTGCTACCTACCCGGGAGGCCTAACCACCAACCCCGGGACCACTATACCCACCCTATACCCATTAATTGGCATAGTGATACATCATACCCATATAATATGGGCATGATAAGTCACTATAGCAGCCAAAGGCCTTTCTAATCAAAAAGCATGAAGGCAAAAATATATAATAATAAAACATATACACAATCACCTAAACACCATAATTCAATAAATAAAAGCACTAGCCAACAGATCAATTAATTAATTTTAAACACTAGCCAATAAAACAATGAATGCATTTAAACCAGTAGCTAACAGATAAATTAATTAATAAAACTACTAGGCAACACATCAATTAAAACCAGTAGTCAACACAAAAAATAATTAAATAAAAACGCTAAACAATCACAAAATGAAATCAAAACAAGCGATCCAAATTACAAACAATTTAAGCAAAACAATAAACAGACAAATAATAAACAACAATAAATATAAAAAAGGCTATTGCCAAAACAATGCATTGACTGTTACAGTATTTATCTGTACCCTAAATGGACACAGATTAATACATTATCAGTCAATGGGCAGTAAAAAACATAAAATAAAAATAAAAAAATTAAATAAACTGAAAAAAATACATATAATACATTGAATATTTTTACCTTTAGAAGTGTTGGCCCTCCAAATCATGGCGTATCAGGAAGCTCTCGTACCATGACGTCAAAAAGTCAATCCAATGCCATCCACCTTGAAGATCCGGAACAGGTAACAAAATTCTTCTGTCTTTTATCTTCCATCACAGTCTTCTTTCTTCATCTGAAATGATTTCTTTCTTTTCTTTAATCTTCTATCTTCATCTGTCAATCCATAGCCCCATAGTAAATCCACAACACAATGTTGTCTCGTTGGCAGCTTGAGGTAAAATGAGACATTAAGGCCTTATATTGTATATGGCCTGTGACATGACATTTGATGGTCAGATGGTGCAGCTCCAATCCGGTTGGATGCTGGATCATGTGTCCGTCTACTTTTTCTTTTGTTAAGGATGTGAAGTCATCTACAAGGGAGGTACATCACATCCTTAGAACCACATGGCTTTATCACATGTATTAGAGCCAATGGGATTGAAGATGATCCCATTGGTTGCTGTACCATGTGATAGGTTACATTAGTTCAAAATGAGATGACGTCACTTTAAGGGATGATGTGGCTAATGCTGTTATTTATTGAATTGTGATGTTTAGGTACTTGTATATGTTTTAATATTGTGTATTTTTGGCCTTCATGCTTTTTGATTAGGGTGACAATTGGCTGCTATAGTAGCTTATCATGCCCATAATCACCGCAAAGGTGATTAAGGGGTTAGGGGCCATTCGATTGTATTTGTTCTTGTATTCTTGCAGGTATCGTAGAACATGGATGGTAGGAGTAAGAAAAAAGGTTTATTTACTTTATTTATGCTGGCTGGCTAATGTTTGATTTAATAATTGGCAAACGAGCTATTATCCATATCTGGATAATAGTTATTTTGCCCATTACTGTACTGTATGTGTGGGGGAGGGGGAGGTGTATTTATTGCAATGTATGTACCCCAAAAAAATTTGCAATAGGATTGGTAATGCAGGCCAGCGGGGACCACCAGAGGGTACCCAGACACCCACAGGGTCCACACAAGGACCCCCGGACACCCACGGGGACCACCTGAGGACCCCCGGTCATCCAGCGGGACCACCCATGGGGACCATCTTAGGGTCCCCAGACACCCACAGGGACCATCCGAGGGCCTACAGACATCCGCGGGGAGCACCCGGGGACCCCAGCTGGCTCTGGTATAAATCCTGTGTATAAAAAAAGGGGAACCCACTTCACTCACACCCTCTGCCCTCAATAAACCTCCAATTGTGCCTTAACCCCTTCATTGCCTTAGCGCAGTGTTTCCCGAAAGCAAAATGCCAGGTTGGCTAAAAAAACTCTCGAAAACCTAGGTGTTACGTTTTTGGGTTTTCGTTTTTCATGAAACTCTAAAATACGAGTAAATAACATTGAATCGGGACTATTGAATAAATAATTCAATTAATCGAGACGAATGACGCGCTCCATCCGCGTCCGCACCTCACCGCGCCGTTTCGGAGTCTAGTTGGTTGCGGCAAAGTAGCCCAACCAGAGGTGAAGCTGCACGGTGGCGGGAGAGACACACGACTTGCGATCTGGTTGCCAGTTGAAGCGCCATAGTAGTACAATCAGTCAATTTCATTGGGAAACATTCTGAGGTGCGGTGACGTGAGAGATTGTAGGATCCGGGTATCATGAGAACACGCAACACCCGGAAGTCACGCAGTCGCGTTGTAGTGTCAGTGTGTCTCAGCACGCGGGACGGACGCTCACTTTCCCAAGAACCGAGTCTAGACCTTTGTACAACTGGTTACGCAAACGGAGCTGTGATCTTTTCATTTACTGGACTTCATATTCTCTACATGTAAGTTACTGCTTGCATTTTTAGTGTATTTGTCAATGCATATTTACTCAACCTTAGTGCGGTTCTGTGCTTTTGAGCCCAAGAAGACGACGAGACAGCATCGGCTGGGATTTAACATGGGGTATTTTGGATTGACAGATGAAGAAAGAAGATAAAGAAGAACAAGAAATGGTGACAGATGAAGATAGAAGAAGGTGAGTAAAGAAAGAAAAAAGAAGATTGGGGTACCTGAGCAGGATCTTCATGGCGGATGTCATCGGATGCTGTTGGAGGCCTTCAAGGTACGTGAGCTTCCTGTTACCCCGGGAGTCGGAGGGCCACCACTTCTAATTGTAAGTAATATATTCAATGTTTGTAAATGTCTGTTTTTACAGGTTTATTCTTTGGATGTGTTTTTTTTATTTTTTGGGGAGGCACATTGACTTATAATATATTAATCTGTACCTCTTTAGGGTACAGATTAATACATTATTATGCCAATATTTGGGGGGCATTTCTCGGTTGGTATTGGAGTTGCTATTTGCATTTCATGTATTATGTGGATGTCATTGTTTGTTTTTTCATGCTTAATGTAATTAAAGGTTTGCGATTGGTGTTCATTTGTATTTAATGTTATATTATGTTAGCTAATGTGTTTTATGGTTAGTTCAGAGATTGTTTTAATTTATTTCTTTGTCTTTAATGGTTACATTCATTAATGTTGGAGTAATTCATTGTTTGGATTGGTTAGTGTTACTATTCATTTTGAGTTGGTTTCGGAATTAATTGGTTTGATTGAGTAATGGTTTAATTAATTAATTAATTGTTGATGTTGTAATTGCTTCTATTGATTGGATTAGCTGGCTACTGTTTTTATTTAGTGACGTGTGATTTTTTGGAGTTTAGTTAGGTTTTATTATTGTGTGTCTTGTGTATTACTGTATTGTAATTAGGGTGCCCATTGAGTGCTATAGAGGCTTTTCATGCCCATATTATTATTATATGGGTATGATGTACCACTATACTACTCAATGGGTACAGGGTGGGTATAGTCAGCCAGGGGTGGGTGCTTAGGCCTCACGGGTGGGTGAAGGGGGTATTAGCCCTAAGGATGGGTGTTTAGACCTTGCGGGTGGGTAGCGGTTGGGTTAACCCCTTTATTACCTTAGCGGTATTAACCGCTAAGGTAATGAAGGGGTTAACTCCCCCCGCAACCCCCCACAATGCCTAAACAGCCACTAAGGGCCAAATTCCCCCTTCACCCACCCCCGCTAGCCACAGTATTGTATTGTATTGTATGTTTTTACAGTAAGCCTGGCACGGGTGTTTAACCCCTTCATTGCCTTAGCGGTTAGCCACTAAGTTAAAATGTTAAAATTTTAAAATAAAATGTTGGCGATTGTTTTTCTTTTTTAATGAAGGATGTATTGTGTTGGCTAATGTGTTTAATGGTTGTTCCTGATATGTTTTTATTTTATTTTTTTTGTAGTTTAATGTTTCAATTAATTCATTAATTAATTGGTTTAATTGGTTATTGTTACTATTAAATATGAGTTGGTTTAGTAATTAATTGGTTTGATTGGTTACTGTTTGAAATAATTCCGAGTTGTTTTAGGAATGAATTATTTTGATTGGCTAATGGTTTTAATTAATTAATTGGTGATCTTGTTATTGCTTGAATTCATTGGATTAGCTGGCTACTGTT
Source organism: Ascaphus truei (assembly GCA_036426205.1). Lineage (NCBI taxonomy): Eukaryota > Metazoa > Chordata > Amphibia > Anura > Ascaphidae > Ascaphus > Ascaphus truei. Next base: position 17,140 of record WSYH01000543.1, on the reverse strand, counting down.
TTAATTTAGTATACAAACAAAAAAGTTATCTATTGGTGCTTAAATCTATTACCAAATGGTAAATAAGTGACTTACAATAAGTGCTTAAATAATAGTGAAAATTCAAACTCTTAAAGTGAATATGCGATATAGTGAATAAATATATAAAATAAGGTGCAGCTTCAACCCTTCATGTAGATTGATTTTCCTCAATCCAAAGTGTGTCAGGTCCAGGATGTTTGTGGGGAGCACAGATAATATGTGGAAAGAAAAAACACAAGCAAAAATAGTGCAAATATGCCTTTAAAAAAACTGGATATTCAGTGAGTTCTTAGTAGAATCCAGAGATATTTGTACTTAAAATTTCCCAAAGTACACATGTACTAAGGGGATCTTTTATCCCGAAACAGCAGCTTTCACCGAGTATGTATGTATAGATATAATATATATATATTATACATACATAAATCTCGGTGAAAGCTGCTGTTTCGGGATTAAAATATATATATATATGTATATATATACTGGGACGTTATCGGAATAGACAGAAATACAGGACATAGCGCAGACTGTTCAAATTTATCTTCTTAAAATACAAAGTATAAAAATGCAACTCACATTTTACAAATATAATCACGATTTGTTGGATATAATATCCGCACCAACAGAACTCTGTTCCACAATCTGTATGGCGTGTGACGCCTGCTTTCACGTGTCTGGAAGGAATCCTCGGCTGACTGGAGAGCGAGCTGCAAGCAGACAGATGTCCGGATACGCCCACCTCTGACGTCACTCTGATCGTCACGTCTCCAGGGGCGCCTTCCAACAGCGTGGAGTCAGGAAAGGTAGTGCAGACCAGTCTCAGCTCATGTGTCCCTCTGCTCACCAAGGCTGGATCACACTCTATGCGTTTCACCTATGCAGGTTTCAACAGGAGACTCCACATATATGTATTGGGGGGGTTGGGGTATATTTTTTATATTTATTTGGTGGTTGGGGTATATTTTATTATATGTATTGGGGGGGTCGGGTACTTTTATATGTATTGGGGAGGTGGGGGTATTTTTATATGTAATGTGGTGGTATTTTTATATGTTTTGGGAGGACAGGGGAATGTTTTATACCTGTATGTATGGGAGCGTCTCGCCATTTTAGTATTGTGTCCAGTATTATTGCACACACCCCCTGGCAACCCTCGCCGCTTCCCCCCCCTACCCCCAGCAATCCCAACAGAAGCTGTGACGCGCTAATGTCAGAGGGGCCGGCGTGCTGACATCAGAGGCTGGGACAGGAAGGCCTGCATCTGATACAGAGTGGTGGCCCGGTCGCGACCGGCAGCCATCATATTTTGTTCCCCCGCCCCCCCCCCCTTTTGGCAGACCCCCCCTGTTGACGGCCCTGGTGCAGAGGTGATTAGTCAATCTCAAGGTCTGGGTCATTATCTGACTGCCAACCCAGTCCAGCATGTTAAATTGGCCATGTCTCTAACTATCTTAGTACAGTACAAAGGTTTTGAAATTAGGTATTGCTGCACTCACTTATTTATTCTTTTTCTGATATTACTGGTGCTGGAGGAGGAGGATAGCATGAACCCCTTCACTGTTAGAGACATGCATATAAGCTAAGAGACAAGGTGATCTCCACCACACAGAAAAACTTTCACGTTTTGATATAAATGACTTCATCTTATGTTCTTTTTATTTTGCAGTTAAACACTGAGCACAGTATTTGTGGGGAATACCCTTCATGAGGTTGTATGACCCCTTTTATCTGACTGAGGTGATTCCAAAGAAACATGGTGCTCGGTGTTTAACTGCAAAATAAAAAGAACATAAGATGAAGTCATTTACACCAATGAGTGAAATTATTCTGTTTGCAGAGGATATCACCTTGTCTTTTAGCTTGAACTATCTTAGTACCTAGAAAGGTGTTTAACTCCAAACTGAAAATTGGCAGGTGCATTTCCTTTTTGTATTAATAATTTTGTGAGTAAACCTTTACAAACCTTTTCTTGGTCTCTGGAGGGGTAAATGCTTGGCTAAGTAGGTTCTTGTACATACCAGATTTTAGATATCTTGGATATGAGTCCTGAAAGGCAAGGCAAAAGGCATAACATTATACAGGCAAAATAAATAATCTTGGTGTTGATTCTGCTCCCTCAGAATTGAAGACCGTGTTTGCACCATATTCTTTAATGTTGAATGCTTAATTAGCTCTACAAAGTCTCCATTACCAAGAGAGCCCCTATACTTCAATGCACACATTATACCAAATTATCTTAAATTAGGGAGGAACAAATAAGGGAAACAGTCATAATCACTTTTATACTGAAATTGTTGTCAAATTGAAAACATTATTTTGATCAGTCATATTGTAACATGTCATGACATAATACCTATCTGCTTAGCTGTTCCCCACACAAATTCACTACCTGGGCTTGGTGGTGATTGGCAGATAGAGGCCATCAAACCTGGGAAATTTGCGACTCAATATTTATTCAGACACAAATGTCCCATGGCAAGATTGATGGTTGCCATTAGAGTCCTGTCCAATTAAGTCTAACCCTGACTATATCATTAGCTTTAATACACAATCATCTATTTTAATCAATACATTCTGGGTCCTTGCAAAACACAGCCATTTGAAACCCAGGTTTGTTGAACCCATTACTTAATTGCTCTGTTGTAAACATCCTTTGTATAATTTAGGTTGAAAAATGCGAGTTTGGTACAATATATTATATATATATATATATATATATATATATATATATATATATATATATTTGTTCCAAATGTTTTTATTAGGCAAAATTCAAGATTACACACATACTGTATGATAAACAGTAGCAGTCTAATAAAAAAAATGTAAGAATATAAAAGAGCATTGCCAAGAGATGCGAGACCTCTGGACCACACTGTGGGCTAGTGAGTGTGATGTCAGAAAAAGAGAGAAAAGAGGAGGGGGTGGGTGAGGGGGGTAGAGGGGGAAGGAACTTCTCCCCAGTTGCTAAAACCCATCAATCTGAGCTGGGGACTATATTTCTCCTTTGATTCTCAGTTCATTGGATATTTGGTCTGGGTTAGTGACAAAGCCATAAAATCCCAGACCTTATAGTATCCCTCTGTCTTACGTTGAAGGAACGCTGTTAGTCTCTCCATCAACATAATCGCATTCACCCTTCTTTTAACCATCTGCTTAGAGGGGGGTAGTACCTTTTTCCAGGAGAACGCCACCTCACATCTCGCCGCTGTTAAAATGAAGGAGATCAATTTACTAACTGGCGGTCAATTTTTTCTATTGGCCTGCTGAGTTGGTAGGTCAGTGGGTCAAGAGGAATGGTGAGGTCGGTTACCTCTTTTATTAAATTATGTATTGTGAGCCAAAAGTTCTGAATTCTTGGGCATGACCACCAAATGTGGGCCATGGCCCCTCAGCAGCCTTCCATTGCTCAAAAAGTCGGCGACCACCCTGATCCCCCTCGATCTGAATTGTTCGAACTGTTTTGGTTCACATCCTGGGGCGAATTTCGGGTTGTTTATAATTGTGGTGAGTTGTGAACCAGTGGACGAGAGTTTAAATTTGGTTTTACATTTCGACCAGACTTCCCAAGTGTGTCTCATCGCCCCTAGTTCAACTTTGTGCACCATCATATCCCTTCTATCCATAGACCAGAGGCAGGCTGGCAGAGAAGGCGTCTTGGCGTAGTGGGACTCGATATCTAACCAGCAATATTGTCCCGGGTCAGCGTTCCACACTACTGCTTGTCTTAGCTGAGCCGCTCGGTAGTATTTTAATATGTCTGGCACTCCTAGGCCTCCTCTTATTCTGGATGACAAAAGAACTGACCTAGCGACCTTTGGTCTTTTTCCCTTCCAAATAAAGTTAAACATTCTGTTTTGGATGTTCTTTAGTTCGGAGCCAGGGACATGGACCGGGAGTGTCTGAAAGTAATATAGTAATCTAGGGAGTATATTCATTTTCACCGAGATCATTCTCCCTATCCATAAGATCTGGTAGGTTTACCATTTATCCAGATCTTTTTTAATTTTCCCAAGCAGGGCCGGGTAGTTATATCTACACTGGCGACACACACTTTATTCGAGCACGGCTAGTCCCACGAATTCGGGTATACCCGGGTGTATTGAGGTTTGTGACAGTTTTCTGCCCAAGTGCATTGAGGTATTTTCCAGGCAGGGATTGAAGCATTTTATTCCCGCTGGCTGCAATATTGCACAGTATATATATATATATACTGCATTACAATTCATGAATTTATGCCATCTGGTAGACACGCGAAGCATTGCAGCCTATTAAATCCTAATCATTATCATTTAACAGATCAGCCGCCCGTCAGCCAGGCATGAACCCAGGCTGGGAAGGCAAACGCAACGGGGCTTGTCAGAGGTGAGGAGCGGCGCATTCCAGGTATCTGCCAGGTACATACTGGGTATTTGCTCGAATAAAGTGTGTCGGTGCAGTATATAATGAGTGGTAGTTTCCAGATACATTTACTCCCAGATATTTAATGTATGAGGAGCTCCACCTATAGTTAAAATTTAGTTTAAGCAGTTTAGCTTCTGGCTCTGATAAATTTAGATTCAGGGCTTCACATTTGTCATTGTTGATTTCATAGCCTGAAATATTGCCAAATTCTAATAATTCTTTATTAAGATTAGGAAGGGATGTCTGGGGATGAGTTAGAGTTAGAATAATATCATCGGCAAATAACAAGATTTTGTAATTTGTTTCGCCAATTAGTACGCCCTGGATGTTTACGCTGTCGTGGATTTTGGCCGCTAGGGGTTCAATGGTCAGAGCGAATAGGAGCGGAGATAGGAGGCAACCCTGCCTTGTGCCATTTTTTATATCAAAATTATTTGCTGTACTACCTGGGAGTTTAACCACCGCAGATGGGTTGCGGTAGGGTGCCTGGACCCCCTCTAGAAATGAGTCTCTGAAGCTGAATTTCTGTAAAGTTTTGATAAGAAATAGCCAATCGATTTTATCGAACGCCTTCTCTGGGTCCAAAATCAAAATGACTGCTCTGGTGTCTGTGAGGTTGATATGATCTACTATATTTATTATTTTGCGGGTATTGTCTGTTTTAGCATCTTTACTGCGTCTGTCAACTCTTCCTGTGTTATTTTCCCATGAGTAATTGATTATCTTCCTCTGTTAAAGATGGGAGGCTACAGCTATCCAAGTAGTCCATGACTGCTATAGATGCTAAAGTCCTTACATTTCTTTCTTGGGTTTTCAGATTGTATAGATTAGTATAAAATTTTGTAAATTCCTCCGCAATCTTTTTATCATTATATATTATCTCGCCAGACTTGCGCCAGAATCGCAGTGATTTGGGATCTTTTCTGTACTCCCCTAAGCTTGCTAGCTAAAAGTCTGCTGACCTTATTGCCCTTATCGTAGTATCTCTGGTTAGTCCATTTGAGGGCTTTTTCTACATCTTCCAGTTGGATTTTTTTATCTCCTTTCTGGCGGCGGTAAGAAGTTTGTAGATTTTTCCTGATGGGCTAGATTTATGTTGCTGCTCCAACTTTATAATTTTCTCTGTCAAGTCTTTGAGTAGTTTTAGCTTGACCTTCTTCCTATGGGATGCAATGGAGATGAAGTTGCCCCTGATTGCTGCCTTATGGGCCTCCCAAAGGTACCGCTGGTGATGTAACCGAACCTGAATTGAGTGTAAAATATTCAGAAAGGGCTGTTTTAATTTCTCTCTCTATTTCTGTATGATTTAGCAAGGAATCGTTTAGTTTCCAGTTAACGGTGCTTGATTTTTTGAATGGAACAGAGAGGGTTAGTATAATAGGGGCGTGGTCCGACCAAGTGATTGGGCCAATGTCCGAATTTGAGGAGGCCTCAAGAACATTTTTGGTAGCCAGAAAGTAATTAATGCGAGAAAAGGTCTGGTGGGGTCCGGAATAAAAGGACTAGTCCCTTTGGCCCTGATGCTGGGATCTTCAGATGTCCACTAATGAGAACTCCTTGAGAACGGTTCTGAATTTTTTCCCGGTCTTCTGGGAAAGTATCGTATGTGGGCGATTTAGAGGAAGCGATTTATCCTCATTGGGGTTTAGAGCCATGTTCAGGTCCCCTCCCACTATCATTGAGGATAGATAGGTAGGGTTGACCTTGTCTAGAACCATTTTTAGAAACTTTGCCTGATTTTCATACATGATGTGCATACAGGTTGATCAGGGCGATCGCCGTGCCGGAAAGAGAGCCGTATACCACTAGAAATCTACCCCCTGGATCCGAAACCGTTTTGATATGATTGAATGGAGTTCCTTGGCGAATTAGAACAGCAACTCCTCGCTTCTTACTACTATATGACGAGTAGAAACTCATTGGAAAAACATTACTAAATGTTTTGGGCGGTTCATGATCTGTGAAGTGCGTCTCCTGAAGAAATATCACGTCTCCTTGAGATCTTTTCATCTCTTGGAGGGCAAATTTACTTTTTCTATTGTTTTGTAATCCCTTCACATTAAGGGAGACACATTTGATTGGTGTTTGACTAGCCATAGTCATTATTTTTAGTTGGTAGTCTTAGGACCTCTCTATTCCCACTAGGGAGGTCTTTCGAAATTACTATGCAGAATGGGTTAGAGTATGTTTCTTGGGTAGGGGAGATAAATCCGTAGCTTGTTTCTGGATCAGCGGCCTGGGGAGAGTGGGAGGGGGGCAGTGGGTGGGGGATAAGATCTGCTGGGACAGTGTCACCAGATAAAGAGAAAATAGGAAAAGGCCTGCGGGAGGCCTCCATAAAGTGTAGCCGGGGTTAGCTACCGGCATTCGTGCTTAAGGCCCGGCGGGGGAAATCCGACCTGTGAACATATACAAGCAAATTATGCTCTTCCTTGTATTAGAGCGACCGGGTTGGATGAGGCGGGAGGTAAGGAGAGTATATTTATGCATACAGTTGAGTTGGTGCGTTGTGGGTCTTTGTGTTCCGGTGACCGCAACATTTCTCTTAGCCACATTTTATACTTCATATAACAGTAGTACAGTTAACACTTCTGGTAATAAACATGGGGAAAGATCACCATACATTTAGTCACTAGTGCCTAACCTTTGGGGGTGCGAGGGGAGGGGATGGGAGGGGGTGCCTATATACATTTTCCTCAATTAACCAATTGTTCATTAATATGGAGGTTATGGCTTCCTCCTGCGGCAATACAATTGAAATTGATCCTTCCCTGGTTAACACATATGCACAGAATTTATTTAATACCTACAGCCGCGGCCCCTTTTGTTCTCCAACATCACCGCATTTTTCCGGGATTTTTTTTCGAATGTACGCACTTTACCGCGTTAATGCCGCATTCTGACTGCATTCATACCGCATTCATGTTGCATTCACAGCCGCGGTTGATGCGCGGTTAATGTGTTTATTGATAATGGTTCGGATTTAATTGGTTGCAATTCTTCGCGTGTCCGCCAGATGGCAGATATTCACGAAGTGTTGACTTGCAGGTGTTTCGCTTAATATCACAGTGGTCTATTGTAAATTGGCCTTGGGACTGAAGGAAGAGGTTACAATAATCAATTTAGGTTTTTCATATTAAAGAAAGACAAGCACCAGTTTCTGGTCTGGTTATTGTCCAGAGATTCTCGCCATGAGTGTACAAGTGCAGCCCGTATTCCAAAAACCCGACAGAACATACACTTATTTAATATGGGCTGCAATTAATGCAACAGATGATAAGATGGCAAATGTTGTTCAAATGTATCAGTATTTTATCGAAAACTATGACTTTTACAAATTTTCACCAGATCCTCATGTGTGGAAGCGTGCAATAAGGAAAACGTTATGTAGCGATCGATGTTTTTTTCGTATTGATCCCGATTTTATTGGAGGGTATTGGTGGGTATCACCGGGTTTTTCCTGTATCTATGATCATGCAGACGGCAAAAGGCGAAAGGTCGTGTTAAAACCAACTAAAAAACGTCAGTCGCTGGCAAGCAATGCGCCAGCACCAGCACCGGCTTCCAATAACGGTCCGACTGTCAGTGACAACCCTTGTTGTCTGTCCACGCATGGATACCTGCAGCCTGAGCCGGATTTTCCATACAGTTACGAGCAAGCTTGCATGAACCTAAGTGATTTCCAGCCTCATCAGCTGACTACAGGTGTAGTAGTCCCTGTCAACGATGTGTATGATAAAGAATACTGGACTGGCAGTAGCCCTGCGCCAGCTGATTGGGATATTCTATGGTGAGTAATATTGCCGTATTTTATTCTGTTTTTTTTATTTTGAAAATATCAATACCAGTGCGATTCAAAAGGCAAGCGATTCTCCTGTAAGCAATGCAATATCATTGGCTGAGCGGCTTCTACAGTAGATACTGCACAATTGGTGAAAAGCTAGGCGCATGCGCATTGTAACCTTCTTGAAACGCATATGCGTGTCATTACTTCGGCGGTAGGCGCATGCGCTTGTGAACAGGAGACGCCCCCCGAGAAAATTATTGGTGGGACTGACTGTGGGAACTTCTTTAGGGGACTGAACATTACAGTAAAACTTTCCTTTTGTTTTTCCTCAGAAATGAAAACTTTGTTATCTCATGCGGGAAAATGGCAAATGGGGGGATTCCGATGGATAATATCACTTTGTGTAACAATGCCTGCACATTGCTGAATTGGATTTAAAAAAACATGTACCGGAGTTTACAGTTTAGTGGCTGTTGTTATTGATTAGGATAGAATACCTGAAACAGTATGCTGATGTTTTCAGACAGTATACAATACTTTTTTTTTATATATACTGTATAATAAACCCGAAAAAATAAAAACTATGCATTTATTCTACATGTATTCCAGTACTTATGAGTATTCTATACCCATACAGCATGTATTGCCTACAGTATACAGTACAGTGTGCCTGGACAGTACTTTACATTCTAGAAACACTGTATTTTGTTACAGTATAAAAGGAGACAATGGAACAATTTAAAACAAATCAACATTTTCTTTTATTGGTGGAGTAAGTACAAAAACATTTATTTACAAATACTGTACAATGTAAAAACATTTTAAGTGTACAGCAATTCAAAACATCAACAGGTGTATGGTTTACTGCTACTGAAAACATTTATGTACAGAAAGCCAAAACATTTACAGTCAGTGAGTATGGTTTACAGTCACATGTTGTTATTAAAAAAAATTCTTTATTCATAAAATATACAAAACGCAACATGACCCCCTGCACATGTACACTATGAATAAAAATGTACAGTACTGTATGTTAGGGGTTATAGGGGACGGCTTTAAAGACAACAGCTCGCAAACGCCACGTTTATACATGGCATTGCAGTATTGCAGCCAGCAGGAATAAAATGCTTAAATCACAGCCGCGAATATAACGCTATATACCCCGGGAGAAAACGACACAAAACCGCACATCACCGGGATCCTCTGAAATTCGCGGAGCTAGCGAAGTAAGAATAAAGTTGGTCGCCAGTGTATGTGTGTTCTTACCTCCTCCTTCCTTTCGGTCACCACTCTAACTGCGCCCTCCCTTGTCTCTTGTTGTTCCTCCCCCCCCGGTAAGCTCCTCTTCAAACTCCCCTTCTACTCTACTTCCTCCCCCTTACTCTCCTTCCACTCTCTACCCTCTGCACACCCGTCTTGCCCACTCTCCCCCCTCTTGTCCTCTCCTCAGCTGCCCCCCTTCTTGTCCTCCTTCCACCTCCCCTCCTTCTCCACCCCCTAGATATGGAGCCTGATGCTCCGTGTGATAACCGCTTCCGCAATCGCAACCTACTGTAATATGGGGCTGCCTTGTACATCTTGCCGCCAAGCCTCTCCTCTGGCCCCCTCTCCCATTGTCTCCACACCCCTCCCCCCCCCATCCGCTGTCCGTCGGGACCCTCGGCTGAGGAATGCGCGTACCTCTGCCTCGGGTCCCCGACAGTTCCCCTCTTCACTTCCGGGTGGCGCGCCGATGATGTCATATCCGGGAGCGCCAATGACGTCATATCCGGGCGCCCTGCCTCCGGCTGACGTCAGATCCTGCTGCCTGTGGATCGGGTAAGTAGGGCCTCCCTCTTCCTCCTCTTCTCCCGGAACTCCGCCTCCGCCTCCGCCTCCTCCCCTCCCACCCACTTGCCTGGCAGCAGTCTGTTCACGCCATTTGCAGGGGCGCCATCTTTACCCGCGAAAAGCTCCCGCATCTTCCTCGGCACCTCGATGTAGCTGCAGGAGGCGCCATCTTGGAGGCCATTGTCCCTTCGCAGGGACACAATATTTCTCATGCTGCTAGCAGGGGACCGCCGGCTTTGACTTCACAGGAGGATGACTTGAAAGCTGCGTCAAACTGCAGCAACAGGTTAGAAAGAGAAACTTTGTCCCTTCAGCCAGGGTCCGTTACATCCAGGGGGCAACGTGCCGCCCGGTCATCTAGGACCATCAGGGGTATAACTAGGGGGCAATATCCAGTCCGATCCACCCTCCCGACCTCAGGGTTTGTTTTTGTTGTTGGTCTTCCTGTTCTCGGCCGCCCTGCTCACTCGTGCCCAGGAGCTTTCTGCAGTCGGGCTCTGCTCTAGTTGCTGCGGGAGCTTGTCCTTAACTCCTAGGGTTTGTAGGAGTGCTGCCCCTTCATCCAAATGCCGTATGCTGTGGGCTTTGCCATCCGTAATCACGAGGAGTCCAAAGGGGAAAACCTATCTATAATGTATGCCCCTCTCTCTCAGTATTTTTGTAAGGGGTTGCAGTGCCCGTCTTCTATTTAGTGTAGTGGGGGATATGTCCTGATAGACAGACAGCTTCACTCCCTCGAACTGGAGTGTGGGGGATACCCTTGTGATTTTACTAAGCGCCTCTTTTATTTTAAAATAGTGGATGCGCAGGATGACATCGCGCGGGGGATTGTTGGGAAGAGGTTTCGCTCGCAAGGCACGGTGGTATCTGTCCAGTTGGAGCTCGGAAGGGTATTTATCTGGCAGCAGGGACTCCATCCACCTCTCCACAAAGTCCTCGATGTCCGTGACCTCCTCAGGTATGCCTCTCAGCCGGAGATTGTTTCTCCTGTCCCTGTTTTCCCCGTCTTCCTGCTTCTCTTCCAGTTCGAGCAGCCTTTGTTTTATGTGGATTAATTCTTGCCCCGTGTGCTGGTGACACTCCATAGAGACATCCATCTGCTGCTCCAGCTCGTGGGTGCGTTCTCCTATTCCCTGTATGTCCTTGCACAACTCATCTATTTCACTGTGGAAAAAGTCCTTTATTTCATTTAAGAACTTAGTCATGTCCTTCCTTAGGACGGGCTGCAACCCCGCTTCCTCCTCTGGGTCTCCCCTGCCCTGCGTGGAGTCTGTGTCAGAACTCCCACCTGCAGACATGGCCATCTCGTCCCTGGCCTTTACTTGCTCTGTGTGCCAGAAATAAGATCTCAGATCCAGGGACTTTCTCTTCGTGCTTTTTGTTATGGCCCGAGTTATTGGCATAGCCGCCGCTTCAATGCTGCTGAGGGTATGTTTTGAGCCGAGTTTGGGTGGGTTTTTATTGTATTTATTTATATAAATGCACTGGGGATCATAGGAGCTCTCAGCTTAAGCTGCCATCTCCCAGTCCGTCGCGCATGCGCCTCCCCCATATATATTATAATACCTATACATATTAAAATACCCTGTTCTGGTAGGTCCAGCGGGTCCAAACTTTCCAGACCTTACTGCCGGAAGTGGTACACTATAGAGTCCAAATTTCAGCCCGCTTCGACCTTCGGAACCGGAGTTATACAAATACCACATAAACCGTTTCATATTTTATTATAAAAATCTCCGCTAAAAAGAAATCTCAGCGTTTCACTAAATCCCCATTGAAAACAACGGGCTCTGCCGCTATGGGTTTCAATGGAGCATCTCCACCGTTGTAGTCAATGGAGTTTCCCACCATAGACTTTCAATGGAGGAACCGCCGCCATTGAAGTCTATGAGAAAATCCACAAATCTTTACCTTCGTCCATACTCCGTCTGGTTGGTCTGAGGGGGCTGGGAAGGGGCATGCATTAAAGCCGGAACCTTGCCTATATGCCACCCAAATCCCATCCCTCTGGTCCTTTCAGAACCCGAGATATGGACTTACACATTTCAACATTTTACACTTAGTCGTTTTTTCGCCATGCGGCTTTTCCCCATTGGAATCAATGGCCGGCGCCGCCATTGACAATGCATGGCGCCCGCCGACATTAGATTCAATGGTGCGACCCTCCTCCACTCGACCCCTTACAGGGGTCCCTCATTCCCGGACCCGGTGTGGATCGTGTGTGGGGGTTCCTAGGGGTTAGGGACAAAAAGAACTTTATTCCCAAGGGCACTAGAACCCAAGATTCCCACACCAATTGTCGTTGAACTTGACCGTTGTGATTAAACTCTTTTAAAAGACATTGTATGCGCTTTGGCGGTCTGCGGTTTGGATGGCTGCCAACCTGTTCCTCGAGGCCGGCGTTGAGGAATCTCCATTGAAGTCAATGAGCCCATTGACTTACAATGGGAAACCGCCACCTGCTGGTCGTCGCTGGAAAACAGGTCCAAAACCGCTACTTCTGCCATTAGAAAGCATGGAGGCTCAATGGCGACCTATGGACGGCTGCAAAATGGAGCCTGAAAAGGCGGGAAAATTACACAAAGGGCTATAATCACTATTTTAACATTAACCCCTTCCCTCCCGCATCAACCCTAGTGTATGTGTGAGTGCAAACACCAGGATAACACAATACATTTACACAGGGGAATAAACATTTGGATATTGAAGCAAGGCAAAACACATTACTGGACCTCAGTCCAGTTAACCCCTTGCTTCCCTGATGAGAGTAGATGGTGGCTAAATGAGGGTGTAACCCCTTTAATCCCGGGCCAAATCCTCTCTATCCTATTTTTATAGCCATTTCGGTATATTTATATAACAGTATATATATTGTTTATATTGCTGCATATAAAGAGAACAATATATTGTGTAGATCTATCTAATTTTATAGTTATTTCGGTATATTTATATAACAACAGTATATATATTGTTTATATTGCTGCATATTAATAGAACAATATATTGTGTAAATTTCTCTAATTGTATACTATTTTTACTGCAAATTATGTGCTGTGCTTGTGGCCTACTGCACTGTAACTTACCGGATTGTTGTTTTTTTGTACATTGTAGGGAGACAACTCTACTGGTCGACAAAATAAGTGAAGAGAATGATGAGAAGAGTGCAATAAGGGTCAAATACACTCTGCAGGAAAATCACAATCTCACTGTATCCGAGACCAGCATAAAGAAGATGAGACGCAGAATTGGATGGAAATATGGACGTGTGAGGTTAGTACTGGACAGTACAGGAGGTAAAAGTGTTGTTTAAGAAACTGTACTGTACCTCTAAAATGATTTATTCCTTGTCATTACAGAGCAAACCCTATGATAAGGGACGTTAACAAAATCAAGAGAGTTGTCCAGGCCAAGGCATGGATCGACAGTGGAGAAACTTTCCAGGATTGCATCTTCACTGACGAGATAACTGTTTCGCTGGAGAGATTTGCCACCTTTGCATTCAACAAAAAAGGTTGCATATCTATGAAAAACCCAGTGAAGATGCATGTGTGGGGTGCCATGTCTAGGCGTGGGCCAGGATGCATCGTCATCTTTGAAGGTACAATAAAATGTATGTCACACGCTTTTGCCTTATGCACTGTACTGTACTAGAGTGCAGTTTTTTGAGCACTTTTCTTTTCTTGTTATAGGAATCATGAATATAGCTTTCTTCCAAGACAAAATTGTGCCTGAGATTGTAGAATACATCACATGTGAGTTCCCGGATGGTCACCGTTTCTACCAGGACAACGATCCGAAGCACACCGCGTCAACAGCGCATATCCTTGAGCGCGGTATCAACTGGGTGAAGACGCCAGCGGAGTAAGTGCGGTAACTGTGTCTCATTTTCTCTCACTGTTTTTACTGTGTACTGTATCTCTTAAACTATATGTCCTTTTTTTCCCCCTCCAATGACAGATCGCCAGACTTCAATCCTATCGAAATGGTCTGGCATCAGCTGAAGGACCATATCCGAAAAGTCCTGAAACCCTCCAAAAAGGATGAGTTGGCGCAAGGCATACTGAGTTTTTGGAACGATGTACTCACCGTGGAATGATGCAATAAATATATTGACCATATTGCGACTGTGTTGCCCATTGTGATCGCGCGTAATGGGCAAGCATCAGGAAGGTAGTATGGTATAGTACTGTACTGTAGTATTGTAAGTACAGTATGATACAAGTAAATATGGCACAGATTTTTTTCTTTCCTAGTAGTCAGAGTATACAGTAGTTCCAGTAGAAACTAGTTTGACTGTACTAACTGCATACTGTAGTCCAATATGGAGAAGCTATGCAGTACACAATGCCATAATACAGTATGCATCTAATTGCTCAATTTTTTGTTTCCAGAGAGAGCAGCACCAGCCATCTGGTTACAAAGTATTTAACAGTAGTCATAGTATACAGTAGTTCCAGTATAGACTAGTTTGACAGTACTACACAGCACAGAATGCCATAATACAGTATGAACATAACTGCACTAATTTTTTGTTTTCTTGTCTTTTCTGAAAAAAAGGATGGACTGGGGGAGAGGGGGGCTATCGTGTACAGTCTGTGAACTGTTTGTACAGCTAAGTGTACAGTATCTAAACTGCAGTCATGATGTACACAAAACTTCTCCTCTCTCAATGAACTACTCTACTGTACACAGAATGAGGAAGAAGATAAAGACGGAAAAAATTATATTACTATATATATATATATATATATTATTATTTATTATATATTATTAATTAATATTATTATCAATGTGCATTATTCATGATTATCCACCGGCCGGCCCTCAATTTCCATCTGACAGAGGAACTTAATAAAGACTGCATTATGTATTATTCATGATTATTTTTATATTTGTTTTTTTTGTTCCTGATAAAATAAAATAAATATTTATTTACATTCATGATAATCATAATTATTAACAACAACCCCCCCCCCCACACCTACACCAAAGAAAAAGTAAGAATGACAAAAACTGGTAATTTACTGCATCAACAACATGAATCAGTTAATATAGTTACATAGTTACATAGTAGATGAGGTTGAAAAAAGACGTACGTCCATCAAGTTCAACCTATGCTAAATTTAGACAACAGATACTTTATTCTATATCTATACTTACTTATTGATCCAGAGGAAGGCAAACAAAAAATCCCATTAAGGGGAAAAATTAATTCTTTCCTGACTCCAAGAATGGGCAATCGGATTAATCCCTGGATCAACATCCTTCCCATGTATACTTATTTGGTATATCCCTGTATACCTTTCCCATCTAAAAAGATGTCCAACCTTTTTTTGAACAAATCTATTGTATCTGCCATCACAGTATCCATGGGTAATGAATTCCACATTTTAACTGCCCTTACTGTAAAGAACCCTTTCCTTTGTTGCTGGTGAAATTTCCTTTCCTCCAACTTTAAGGGATGGCCCGAGTCCTTTGTACTGCCCATGGGATGAATAGTTCTTTTGAAAGCTCCTTGTATTGTCCCTGAATATATTTGTATATAGTTATCATATCCCCTCTTAGATGCCTCTTTTCTAATGTAAAAAAATCTAATTTAGCTAGCCTCTCCTCATAAGTTAGAATGTCCATCCCCTTTATTAATTTTATAAATCCCCTCTTCTCTGCACTCTCTCTAGTTCCATAATGTCTTTTATTAGGATTGGTGCCCAAAATTGTACTCCATATTCAAGGTGTGGTCTTACTAATGCTTTGTAAAGGGGCATAATTATGTTTACATCCTTTCCATCCATTGCCCATTTGATGCAAGATAAGATCTTGTTTGCCTTTGCAGCTACTGCATGACATTGGGCACTATTGCTAAGCCTGCTGTCTACAAGCACTCCTAAATCCTTCTCCATCAAGGATTCCCCCAATATATCTCCATTTAATTTGTAAGTCGCCTTTTTATTCTTGCATCCCAAATGCATAACCTTACATTTATCTGTATTAAACCTCATTTGCCATTTACCTGCCCACATTTCCAGTCTCTCCAAGTCCTTCTGAAGAGAAATTACATCCTGCTCTGATTCTATTACCTTACACAATTTAGTATCATCAGCAAAGATGGAGACTTTGCTCTCGATCCCAACCTCAAGGTCATTAATAAACAAGTTAAAAAGCAGGGGTCCCAGTACCGATCCTTGAGGTACTCCATTCACGACTTTAGCCCAACCTGAAAAAGTTCCATTTATGACAACCCTCTGTTGTCTGTCCTTTAACCAGTTTTCAATCCAGGTGCATATATTATTACTGAGTCCAATTTTCTTTATTTTGTATACCAACCTCTTGTGTGAAACCGTATCAAAAGCCTTTGCAAAATCTAAGTAGACCACATCAACTGCATTACCCTGGTCTAAATTCCTACTTACCTCCTCAAAGAAACAAATAAGGTTAGTTTGGCAAGACCTATCCTTCACAAATCCATGCTGACTATTACTAATAATTTTGTTTTCCATTAGGTATTCCGGAATATTATCCCGTATTAAAGCTTCAAGTAGTTTCCCTACTTTTGAAGTCAGGCTTACAGGTCTGTAATTCCCCAGGTGTGATCTAGCTCCCTTTTTAAATATAGGCACCACATCTGCTTTACACCAATCTTGTGGTACTGAGCCTGTGGAAATGGAGTCCTTGAATATTAAATATAATGGTTTTGCTATTACTGAGCTTAACTCCTTGAGAACTTTTGGATGTATGCCATCGGGGCCAGGTGCCTTATTTACTTTAATTTTTTCAAGTCGCTTATGAACTTCTTCCTCAGTTAACCAATTGGTCATTAATATGGAGGTTGTGGCTTCCTCCTGTGGAGCTACTACAGTGGCGACACACTTTATTCTCGCTCGGCTAGTCCCGCGAATTCTGGTATACCCGGGTGTATTCAGGTTTGTGATCGTTTTCTGCCAGAGTGCATTGCGTTATTTTCCCGGCAGGGATTTAAGCATTTTATTCTGGCTGGCTGCAATACTGCAATGCCGTGTAAAAACACATGGGGGCGCTTGCGAGCTGTTCTCTTTGAAGCAGTCCCCTATAATGAATTGTAATGCAGTATATATACTGTAT